>JBBYHM010026347.1:0-10162 GCA_038381775.1 Adansonia rubrostipa
AACAAATTAATAATTTACATTATAAATATTATTTTTATTAACTTAATATTTTTAAAAGAAAATTATATTTAATTTAAGTTAAAGCCATTTTGAGTTTCAGTCAATACAGATTCAAATCATTTTATGCTAAGGTTATTCTGAATTAAGGTCATTTTTGAGTTCAGATTATTAACTTTTTGTGATAAAATTAAGTTAGGTCAGATTTAAATTCAAATGAATTAATTGAACCTTTTAAGTTAAAATCATAATTAACAAGTCGAGTCTCCTTATTTAGAATCTCAACAAATTGTATATTTTTCGGCATGGAAAGAAATTAGTTTACTTCAGATTCTTTTATATTCATTTTTTAAATTCTGATCGCATGCCTCCCATCTCCAAAGAATAGAATTTTTAGTTGAAGTAATCGTGATGTTTAATTTTTTTGGCTTTGATTCCCACGATTGGGCTAAGCTGTGACGTAGGTTTTCAGCTGATGGAATTAGCGGAACAACATAGTCCGACAACTTCTTTGAGACTGAGGCCCAACCCAAAACTGATATAAGCCTGCCTAACTTGTAGTTAGTTTAGGTAAAGTTGGCGACCGTTTTAAGCAATGTTCGAAAAAAAGTAAACAAATAAATAAAAATAAGGTTAAATCAATGAGATATTGAAATTTAGGTTACCTGTTGAATCTATCAATTTAATTAGAAACTAAATACTAAATATATTAATTGATTGATGAAAATATATATTTGATTTAATGATTTTTAATATAAAATTAAAAGTTTAATGGTTCAAATCTCATCATTTACAAAAATAACTAAAAAATAATAAAAATATTTTTTTACGATAAATTTTGAAAATTTATATGTGATAATTCTTTAAAAAATTTTTAGGTGACGAATATTTGTAAGTCAGACTATTTTTCCCCTAAAGTGGATTAATTCAAATAATCACAAACAAATTTCATAATGTAGGAAATTGAAAGAAATTGAGTTTGAAATGAATCTAAAAATTGCATCAAACGTGCTTCACTACAATGGGAGGCTTATTTTCAACGGAAAATTCTATTGGAAAAAATCCATCGTAGTAAATGAAGTTGCTAACAATATTTTTGTCGGCAATATCATTTCCGTCAAAAATAATTTTCTTCAACTGATTATTCCATTAGGAATAATCTTTTCTAACATAATATTTCTATCACTTAAATTTTTAGCAACTAAAAACATCCATTGCAAATATTTTTCAGAAACAAAAAGTATTCATCAAAAAAAGCATTTTTTCCGACGAAATATTTCATCGCTAAAAACTATTTCTGATAGATTTTCTATTTTAAAAATCCAACAGTAATAGTTTTTAATGATGGGATTTTCCATCACTAAAAATGCTTTTAAATTTTTTTATTTTTATTTAAATTTATAATATTATTTTATTTGATAAATAGGTGTTTAATGATAAATAGGTGTTTAGTGATACCTTGAACTTCTTTAAGAAATTATTACAATTGGATAAATAGGTGTTTAATGATAATTAGGGGTCCTAATAATACTCAACCTCTTAGAAAGGTGGATTGTGCCATGCTAACTTTAGGAAATCATTTTTTTTTATTTATCTTGGATTATCTTGATCTAATCATATTAGATCCCAAATCTCAAAAACTTAAAATGGATTCAAATCCTACCCTAAGTAAGAGAGGGTGGCATAATTAGGGGAGTCTTAGTCTTACTTTGAGTCTGCTCCATACACAGTTATATTAAACCATCCTAGTTCAACTCAATTGCCATTTTCTTCCTCCGACTAAACCTCTGAAAATTACAGCAAACTATAGCAACTATTGCTGCCATGGATGGAGCATCAAGATTCCAAGAAGGACAAAGTACCCCACACATCAAGCACATCTAGTGGATTCGATATGGCCAGGAATTGAAATGTTTTCTACTTTGATTTTAATAAAAAATTTCCAACAAGTATTATGAACTATTCATGACACTTTCAAGGTGGAAAATTCTGGAAAAAGTTGCATGTACAGTTGCTAAAAATTGTAGCACCATTGAAACATCGGAACAAAATCAACCTAGCATTAATCAAAATCAAACGATTAACTGATGACTCCATCATCAATTTAATTAAGAAAATTATATTTTAAACTAATTAATATTGAAAATAAACATGAATTAACATACCTTAAAACTAAAAATTAATTAGAAACAATCTAATTAACTATTAACTGATGACTATTAATCAAAATCAACCTAGCATTAATCAAAACCAAACTATTAACTGATGACTCCATCATCAATTTAATTAAGAAAATTATATTTTAAACTAATTAATATTGAAAATAAACATGACTTAACATGCTTTAAAACTAAAAATTAATTAGAAACAATCTATAAAGTTTTGAATACATGAAATAGATCAAGATAGCATTGAAATCAAAACAATTTTGCAAGGATAA
Source organism: Adansonia rubrostipa (assembly GCA_038381775.1). Classification (NCBI taxonomy): domain Eukaryota; kingdom Viridiplantae; phylum Streptophyta; class Magnoliopsida; order Malvales; family Malvaceae; genus Adansonia; species Adansonia rubrostipa. The sequence goes on from JBBYHM010026347.1 coordinate 2,438, forward strand.
CAACTAAAACACAAGATCAATCAAACCAATACAAGGAGACACAGATACCTCTTGTAAGAAGTCTTAGGCCCACGATCGAATGGACAATAAAAAATTTTAATCAAATTAAATAAATAGAAGCAAAAACATAAGAAACAAATAATACTGAGACTCCCTAAACTGGATAGTCTTACATGGTTTTTTATTAATCTTTCAAAATAAGAACTTATATAATTAATAAAAAATTATCATACCTCATCCTAGAGATGCCTTGAGGTAATTTCATGACCCCAAAAACTTGTACACCATGCTTGATTGTGGTAAACTAAAGCTGTCCAAATATCTAGCCTCTAACAATTATCCACATAGGTGATTTGAAGAGCCTTAAAAAATGAGAGACTTTGTTTATCATGAGCTATAGTAGTAGCTTAGATTTCATAAATATTCCCTTTGCAATTGATCTCCTTTGATTCTCAATCAAAATTATAAAAGAAAACCCTTCTTTTTCCTTAAAGCAAGTAAGTTGGCACAATCATCTTAGGGAAGTGGGGAGAAAATACAAACAAGCCTTAGAGAGGTTTTGTTGTCTTAAATTTAAGTGAATTACATATCTTAGGGATGACAAACATAGGTTTAAATACTAAGGTAACTATTTCCAACTTTTGGTTAGTTTACAATTTAGTCCCTAGCCCACTTGGACCAGTACAAATTGGGCCTAAGTAACTTTTACTTGTATTATATATAGAAGTCCATTCTTATTTTAATTTTTATATCACCCTTACATGCATGACCCATTAGGCCCACATCATATTGATAACAAATATGAAATTACCCAATTAAGAATGTTTATCTTTATAGATCAAGATTGGCACCTAACAATGCATTATGGCCACCCAATATGCAAAGAGTGTCAATATGGTTTTGATAAGCCCTTTAGTGTACAATGTGTCAGTGTAATTCAATCAATTCATCATATATCCGAAAAATAGCAAGAACATGGTTCAATATTTACTCTTAATCCTTTCCATATTAGTATGCAACCCTTATGTGTTAACTCTATAATCAGTATTGGCTTAGCCGAGGACTTTGAATTAACACAGTCTAGATACATGTAAGATATGTGCCTTTGGGATGATGAATCCTCTTTGGACCACTCATTTACCTTTAGAGTGCTTTATTCATGCCTAAAACCACCTTACCATAAGCATCCATCCATTGTGGACCCAATCATGATGATCTTTAAGTATGAGACTCCACAAACAAGATGACATGGTGCCATAAGTCTAAGGATCACTTATATTACTAATATATGAGAGTATTACATAGAAATTTAAGTGAAATACTGAATAGAATTCTAATTGTGGGTTATGTTTAATGAACTTATTCTACTTAATAAACACCCCCTTGCTATCCCAAGGTATCTCTGTACATCAACTTATAAGATCAGTTACATACATCAAATGCACGGAGGCTTGACATATGCTAGTCTTTGTGTATTGCTAATACCTTTTTTGGACAAATCAATAACCGGGAACACTTTTAGAAATATGGCTTTGATGAATAAGGATCCCATAATTGTAATTGTAGACACTTTATTTTGTCCGAGCTAATTTTTGGCATCTCAAGACTTAATTAAAAGGAAATAGAATAAAATAATAAAAATAAAAATAAGGATGACTGTCGAATGTCATATGGCTAAGCACTATAAGGTGACATAATTCTAGACAAAAAAATTTTTGGGAAAAGGTTTGAAATGCCTAGGAACCATGCTAAAAAAATGTAAAAAAAAAAAGCATCAAAAGTTATTATTCGAGGCATCATCGGGTCTATTCAAATAAGCATGGGTTAATCACCCATCATTCCTAGCTGAAGTGAGGTGTCCAAAAGGCCAGAAGTGCTTAAAATCTATATTTATACGAGTAGGTATCGATACATGGCCTTTAGGTATCGATATAAGGCTCGTACATCACCAAAAATTCAAAATCCACATGTTGTATCGATATAAAAAGGCTATGTTTCAATATAGTTACTTATGTATCAATGCGTAGGCCTTTTGTATCGATATTAGCCTTTGCAGTAGCTTAAAATCCATTTTTGGCTAACTAGTATTGATAAAAAAGTGATTATATCGATAATAGACTCTTGGTACCGATGTGAAGTGCTTGTATTGATAACAGACTCCAGGTATCAATACCAGCTTCATCGTATTAACACCTGGAGCAAAATTTATTTTAGGTGTTGATACCAGTTTCATTGTATCGATACTTGGAGCAAAAATTTGCTCTTAGTATCAACACAAGAAGCCTTGCATCGATACTCCAAGGCAATAATTCCCAATTCATTTTTTTCGCCCCCTTACGCCAAGATATTAAAATATGAATTGGACCATGTTTTTGGCACCAAAAATCATCCAAATGTATACCAAGCTTTAGCATTGTACTCGTGATTAGATCAATTACAGTTTTTGAGGCCCAAATAGTCATGACTAGGGATATATTCGTGACTTAATTCAATTTGTTAGAGGGCAACCTTCGACTTTCTTATGGCTCAGCTACATAAAGTGGCCTAGACTCACTATTCTTTTTAGCAAGCCAATGGATTTAATGGACAGTTAAGCATAGTACCTTGTCCACATTAGAGATAATGCACCAAAACTCTAAATGTCCCTACTTTTTGTATTTTGCCTTCACTATTCATATTTTCATATAAGACCAATTTTAGCTTAACTAAGAGGATTTTTTTGCAAACATTCACACTCATTTTTCTTATTCTCCTTACAACACCAGCCATAAAAAACCTTATAAGTTCTCCATTTTTTTGGCTCTCAAAATCACCACCAAAAACCCTTTAAAATCTTATTTTTCCTTCACTTTCACCCTTAAAACTACTCTCCATCCATACCATAACTAAAAAGCTCTCCCTTTTTATTCCTTTCTTGCTAATTATTAGCAAAGAGAGAGGAAAAAGTGAGCATAAGCTACTGACTCAAAGGAAAGGCTAAGATTCAAGGTTTTTAGTAAATTTTCCTCATTTTACTCCATTATTTTTTGTTTTTATTATTTGCATTAACTTAGAGAACCATTTATGTTTCCATGACCATTTTAGGACTCTTATGCATTATTTTGGCCTTGGATGTGGTAGTCCTAGGACTTTGATGATCCTTTTACAATTTTAATATTGCTTGGGTGACCATACATGCCGTGTTTTATTTTTGCAACCAAAATAGCCCCCAATTCATGTATTTCTTGACATGTTTCAGTCATTTTCACATGCTTAACTCATGCTTGAGTGTTTATCCTAACGTGTATTAAGCATATTCTTGCATTTTTTTTGTATCTTAGTATGTCTTATGGGATAAAAAAGCTATCTTAACAATTCTAGCAACTTTTCCTTGCTTAAACATGTTTATTTCACCTTTCATGGCATGATTCTTGATGTCATTCATGAAGCTAGCATTTTCATTCATGTTATTTTTCATTTTTTTCGTATTTTTATTATCTTTATTTATTTAAATGTGCATCCATGTTCATCTTCATTAAGTTCATAGCATGTTTGTCAAGATGTTTGCTTGTTTGCTACAAAAATTTGGTTTTTAAAAACCCTCAAAGTTAAGTCTATGTTACCTCCAACAAATGGAAATTAGCACAAATCTAATGTTTTCACTAAATTGATTTTCCAATCTTGGGAATAAATCAAGCTTTTTATGTTTGGATTCATGTTTAAATGAAGTTAAAAATCTTAATTTTCAAATTAAATAGCATTTTCACTTGTTTTAAATTGTTTATGCCTTGATTTTGAGCCTATTACCCTTATTAGTGACTTAGTTAACGAGCTATTTCATCATCCTAAATTATTTTGGGATTATGTGAATAAGCTTGTGAATCCTTTGCACTGACGCCTTTTTGTTATGGATATTCATATGTCCATAACCTGAGTCTAGTTTTAGGAAACTCGAACAACTAAGCAAATCCATTGTTTTGCCCAAGCAGCCCTTAGATCATTTTGAATGAGGAAGTTACAATTTTTTTAACCATAACTATTTGGAACCCTTAGAATCAACGATTTATATTCTGTTTAGGTCATTTTAGCCCACCAAATGAGTTTTCTAGATTTTTACAATATTTTTTCTAAAATGTTCATGAATTTACCTTTCTAAAAAGATATATGTTTACGATTTAATGATTCCGAATGAGTCTAGGATAATTTTTCAAAGTTCAGTAAATCATTTCCCTTGCACATGCTGCCAGTGTTGAAACAACCATAACTTAAAAAATTAATTCCACCTGAAAAGCAATTTCTAAGATTTTTAAAATATTTTTACGTTAATCCTTGTCAAGTTAACTTTCCAACAAGACCTTGTTTACCCTCTAAAGCTTTGGATGAACCCAAAACATATTTGGGAAGAGTGACAATTTGATGTTGTTCCCTATTTTTTGTATTTGAAGTAAATGAATTTTCTCGAACCACTTTCTTAAGTTATTCAAGTACCTTATAATAAATTTAATTAATCTCTTAAAGAGTCATGTGTCACCAAAAAGGTAAGGTTGAACTCAGGTCCAGGCACGAACAATTTTCAAAAATTAATTTTTCTTTCATTTAAATCATTGGTTTTAATTTACAACTTATATTTTCATCAAAAAAATCTAAAAAAAAAATTCATTTCCAAAATACCCAAAATTTTTACCTTTGGGAATACTCCAACCTTATTTTTTTAGGGGACACTCCAACCTTACTTTTGAAATTTCACTCAAAATCTAAATTTTCTCTCTCCCAAACATTCTGATGCCTTTTAATCAAAATCTCTTCACACCTTAAGCGACCACTAAGTCTAAACCTGTCTCAAAATTGTCATTCCAGTTATTTCTTAATAATTGAAAACAATTATAAGATAAATTTTAATCGTCCCTCCTTTTTATACTTTTGTGTATTCATTTTTCATATAATATTATTATATTCCTTTTTGTTTTACTTCATGTTTCCCTTTGTGATGTCCATTGTGCATTCATATTTTCAAATTGTTTTCAAAAATTATAAGACAATGTTTTATGTCAGTACCTTTCTATAGCTTGACAAGGAATAATCAATTTTCAAAATTAAATCTAGAGATCATTTTCATCAAAAAAATCTTTATGTTCCCCAAATTTTTAAGGTGTATACATGATTTAAATTTTTTCTTAAAATTTGAGTTTACAATTTTCATATAAAATTTATGCATGTAAACGAAGATTATATCAAAATAATGACAAGTCAAAACCAAAGAAATGAAACCAACGTAAGACATGGCAAGTAGGTGCCAATCTTGGGCATCATGGGGGCGCTAATCCTTCCCCATGCGTTACCAACTTTGGAACTCAGCCAATAAATCTTGGGATCTAGTAGACCTTGAAATAAATGTTTCAAGTTTCGTAGCTCATAATATCATTTTTAGTAGATATTTGATCATGCCTCGCCCTAATGATCGATGGCGACTCTAAGTTTTCAACCACTTCGTAATAGTCATCCAAGATCAATTGGACAAGCGATTCATCCAACAATCCTTCCCCTCACTATCATCCTATCACGCCTAATTCAAATCACAATTAAGGGATAACCCAAAAGTAAACTCATGGAAAGTTGCGCACATCACCATCTAAGCAATTTAGGTGTAATGTGCCAGGTAAGGGCACGATGCGATAGTAACTCATTAAAATTCATAGTAATTCATTAAAATTAATTTGCAAGGCCAATGTGTTTCACAAGCTTTATCATCATAAGGTATTCATGAAAATTAGCAAATAACATCTTAGGGATAAATAAACACCTCTTTATCATTAATAAAATATAATGTCTGTTTACATTAAATCACTAAATGTTATTGCCTTACAAGCTACGATGATTAGCTTATAGAGCTTACACTAAGACCTTATTTCTTTATTTTTTTTAATTTGTTGTGTATAGGGACTGTGATCTAGGAGCATTGGTAACCATTGCAATCCTTAATGCGAGTAGTCTAGAAGATTTTCGATGCATTGTTGCGTTTCTTGTTCATCATATCCTTGAATCGTTCCCTTCCAGTGGCCTTGAAAATAATCATCGTACGATAGGTGTTTGTTTTGCAGGCCATTGACATTGACCTTACACCGAAAAATTATAATTAATAAATAAAAAAACTGTTATCTTTGAAATTTATTAAAATATTAAGTATAAATTGTTTTTAATTACCACAAAAATAGTAATCATATTATCCTTCATCGAAATCGAGGTCTTTTTCTAGGTTGGCCACAGTGCACTATAATGCTGCTTAATCAATACATCAACAGTGGTTTCATGGTTTACTCAATGAAGATCCTACAATAAAATGAGATAGCTATTAGGATACAATAATTAATCATAGTTAATTATCATGACAAATTTATTATTAAGCTTACGTGTTTCTTAATATTGTAAGTCAAAACCTATCAGCAAGGTTACCTATGGATGGTAATGTCTTTATTCAACCTCTATCCAATCTTTGTGCAATGGATGGACGATTTGCCTCAAGCTACGGAGCAACAACAGGATCAATTGCCTCAGTTGTTGCCATAGATAACACTGTATCAGTAGGATCTAATCAACCCTCATCCATCTGAAAGTTTAGGAGATCAAATAAAAATACTTATCTATATTATTCTCTAGTGGTGGAAGCATCACGAGTGGTCAGCTATCACAAAAGTCTTTGCATCCATAGATCCATGACATACGATGACTACTCTAAATGCCTAGAGTAGATTACCTCGTTGGAGTTGACGACTGGGTTGAGCTTTACCTCTACTAGTAACTGGCATTGTACCTATAGCAGCAATACGAAAAAAATTAATCATATCTATAATGTAAAAAATAATATATTTGAAAGATAAATATATACTTAAAAGAATTATTGAAATTTATACTTAAAAATTAATCATATCATGTAAATAAATTTAAAACATAAAGTTAAAACATAAAATTATTTAAAAAATTAATTAACATCTCTATAGCATAATTAACTAAATAAAAAATTATTTAAATTTATACAAAATTTAATTTACTTAGGTTTTCTATAGCACAATAAGTAATGAGACGATGAGTTAACTACTGAAGAGAAAAGAAGATCTTGTAGCCTAAAAATGGAAACACAAGTATTTTTATACTCGTTTTTTAATGATCTACAAAAAATATCCTGCGAATTCATAAAAATTAATCTAATTAAAAATAATATCTAACCCTAAAGAAAAAAACCCCAATAAACAAAACATATATGTATGCAACACAAATTACAAAAAAAATCATTTAAAAATAATAATAAAAGAAAAATATCAAATTATATAGGAGAGAACTAAAAAGCCAAAAGATGAAAAATAATCACGTAAACCTGCAAAAACCCAAACCAATTAATAAAAAACAATAAGTAATAAAAACACTAAAAAAAAAACTCTAAAAAGTAAAAAGAAAACTTAAAATAACGTAAACTAGAGAGAGTTTGAGAGAAAAGAAATTTAGAATTGGAAGGAAATTAGGGAGGGGCATTAGTGATCGAATTATATAGCAGAAGTATATCTGACAAAATTTCAATTTTTTTTTATGAAAGTTCCATTGAAAAAATTTTTGACAATTTGGTTCGCCTACTTATGAACTACGTTGGAAATACTTATTTTCAATGGAAATTTTGAACTATTTCTTACAAAAAATTCTGTTAGAAATGTTTTGAGCAAGAAATTTCCTTCTAAGATCATTTCTCATGAAAAATAT
>JBBYHM010026357.1:0-10160 GCA_038381775.1 Adansonia rubrostipa
AAAAAAAAAAAGATTATCTAAAGAGGTTAAGATTGTAATATAGGTGTTTATAGGTTGGTTTGGATCAAGTTCTTTTATTGGGTTTCAATATGGTATCTACACCGGATATACTTGCCCAAGTCAAGCTCGACTCGAAATATGAGTTCTCAAATTCTGCATAGCTTTGTCCATATTTATAAATGGATAGTCTAAGTCCATCCGAATTTAAAAAAGCATGTTCTATTTATTTTATCTTTAGTAATTTAAGTTTTTTCTTTTATTAAATTTTAATATATATAACTTAATATATATTTTTTAATATCTACATTATAATATTGAAAATATATTTATTCTTTACACGTTATAAATTCATAATATATTTTATGTAATTGACAAAATGTATTATATCGAGTCATGTTCGAACCGTGAATGTTAGAGTTAAGATTTGGTCCATCTTTTATATGAGCTTAACTTTTTCTTTAAGCCTATTTTTAAGGTTTGATATTTTTCTCTAAATTCTCTCAAATATTGTACTAACCTCCAAGTTTGGACGGATAAGCCAACTTGTAAATAGGTTTAGATTGTAACATTCAGTAGTATTTAATTGGCTTAGACAATTTTGAGCCTTAATTTTGGTTGGATCAAGCGAGCAAGCATGTAAAATGCTGATACCATTCTTAGTTTGTCATGACGTCACACAACTCGATAGAAAAATATAATAATGATTTTGTAGTTTTACTATTAAAATAAAATGGGTTAAAGTTTAAAAATTTTATCCACTAAAATTAGTATGTTAGTAATGTTGGACACAAACAATTACATGACATGAAAAATAGCTAAAATATGGTACAAAATATAACACAATAAAATTGACACAAACATATGAAAATTAATATAATACAAATTATTAATATGTCAAAATTTGTATAAATATATAAAAACATAAAGTAATTATGACACAAGAAATAAATAACTTAATCCATGAATAAATCTAATGAAAACATCTTATTTAATTAATTTTTAATATTTTATTTTGTTATAATGTAACAAATAATATTTTCATTATTGACCCCGTTTTGTAATTATCTTAAAAGAATAATCTATAATCCCTTTTTGTTCATTATGCAAGGGGTCCCATGGTTTCACACCAACAAGGGTTCTTGCAGTTGACATCTATACTATGAGTAAAATCAAATTATCTTCTACTCTTATATAACTACTTTTGAACTCATGATACATGGATTATCTTTAATTATTTAAATATGTGCTTACGCACAAAAATTAGTATTTTTCCTCATGATTATATGTGGATTTTTTAAAATTTATAATATATGAAATATATCAAATGTAACATGTCATAAAAAATTAAACTTTATTATTATGATTATGATGAAAATTTTGAAAAAAAAATGTGAGCAAATTATGAGATATTAGATATATATATATATATATATATATATATATATATATATAAAGAATATACGTATGAGACCATTTTTAAAATAAAACACAAAATTTGTTTTTAATGATCAATTAAATAATAAATATTGAAATACCTTTTAATATATTATGATCTTCTTAAAAAATACCAAAAATATTTAAATCAATTTTAAAATTTGTTATAAACAAAAAAAAATTGAAAAGAAAATAATGCGAAAAAAATAAATCATCGAAGTAAATAAGCAATAAAATCGCAGAAGCAATAAACATCTTAAATAAAAATTAAATATCAAAGAATAAATGCGGTAGCACGTGTTATTATTTATAGGCTTGAAGTGAATATCTGTCTTTTAAAAAAGATATGATTAGTAATATATATAAAATAAAATTTGTTAAGTATACAAGGTGAACAGATAAAATTTATTAAATATAAATCTCGATAAATTTTATATATATTTTTTAAATTTTGGATAAGTTTTTGTTAGAATTTAAGATTAAATGGAAAAAATATGTTGTTTGTAATTTTAAATACAATATATGTTCGAAAATTAAGTGAATAGACAAAATTAATTAAATATAAAAATTAAAAGTTAGGATAAAATATAACTTGTTTTACGTGTCATATAAAAGAGATACTCATGTAAGTAACTACGTCAAAATGCTTATCAAGTAAACATGTATCTGTTATATATTTTATTTTTATATATTATATACATGATTTATAAGAAAATTGAGAGTATCAAAAAAAAAATTGAAGATTTGATTGACTCACCCACCAATTGTTGCTCAACCTAGATCTATATTTGTTGATATTATATACGATAAAATTGTATAATATAAAAAATAATTAAAATATACTATAAAATGTGACATGAAAAAAAACAAACATAGCATTAATATAAGAATATTTCAAAAGCTATATAAGTTCATTAATATATCAAATTTTATATAAATTTAAATATTTCAAAAATCCACTAAATTCTGTTTCCAAGTAAAGTTAAATTTTTTTTGAAAATTTCTTTAATCTTTTAAAATAATTTATGTTTTATTAATTTTTATTTAAAAATTTTGAATTATTTAAACACATATTTATATTTTATTTATTAAAATATAATAAATAAATTTTTATAATTAACTAATTGAAATATTTAAATAAAAATATAAAATAATACCTATTAATGTCCTTTACACTCATTTTCATTTTCATTCACATTCTCATCTTACCACCACCTTTTTGTTTCCGTCCAAACAGCATGTCTTATTATCGATTTTAATTTTACCACCATTTTAATTAACTTCATCACATCGCAGTTTTTTATTTCATGGGGCCAATCTCATTGCCCATCTAAATCAAATTAATCACTATCGAACTAGTAAGTATACCGCTTTTGTTCTGGTAAGGTTAAATTTCTAAAGCCTTTAAGGATCTTTTTTCGTGAGGTTGAACTTCTAAGGTCTCATACGACCCGCAAGGAGAAAAGAAAGAAGGTAAAGATGGATGCAGAGGATTAACTTTTTAGATTGTTTCGATGATTAAGTCAATATTCGAAAAAAATTTTTGCAAAGTACCAATATGGTTTAGAAACTTACCTGAGTTGATACCTTACTGAGTTATTTATATCCTTCAAGGTTAATTTGAAATGAGACACGTGCTGCCTAGAATGAGGCTTGGGTCCTAAGCACGTGTAAGGTATGGGTGAGCCATCCTCTAAGGTTGGAGCTCCTTACATGGGTGACAAGATTTTTGTTATACTCAAAATGTAAAGTAATATGATCGCCTCTAATTTATTTATTGCTCATTTAATGTTATGCCGTTAGTCTCCTTGATTGTGCTAGGAGACTTTTCGGCCGAGCTCACTCATTGGGCCTTGTTGATGAAGTCTTGTTAGGGTCCTTTTGAGCTCTAGCAGAATGCATTAAACACAAATAAGATCATTTGTGAACCTGAAGAAGCAAAACCTTCCATGCATGAAACAATGAAGTCTTGTTCAAATCTTGGCTTTTTTTATGCGGAGTTTCTCTGTATCGTGGCTTTGTGAATCTATTGCAAATAGAACTGCGTCAGCTAAGATAATTTTGGATGTTTTATCCATTCCTGGATGAACTTTACAGCTCCTTTTCTCATTTAAAGGACACAAATAATAGCATCGATGCTAGCTATGAGCCTTCGCAAGGTGAGGAACCTGAAGCAGTAGATGGAATCAGTTTCAAGTAATAAGGTTACTAACTTTGCCAGAGCTGGATTTTTCAGTACAATATCATTTTGGTGATTGAATCCATTAATGAAGAAGGGTGACGAGAAAATTCTTTAGGATCAAGATATACCATTGTTACAAGAGGAACACTGAGCACGAAAATGCTACTTAAAGTACATGGAGCAGCTGAGCAAAGAGAAAAAGAAAGGATCAAGTGATGTGCCCTCGAAATTGTGGCTGATTCTGTTCTCGCTGGATAGGCATTTTCATTTCTGGGTTCTTCGCATTGATAAATGCTTCTGAATTTTATTGGCTGGCATAATCATTTTTGAATGGTATCAGTGAAATAAATTAGTACCAATCGATATTTTTGATACCAAAATTGAAATAGTATTAAAAATTATAGATATCAATTTAGTCGAAAATAATATATTTCAACCGATATGATCGTTATAGACATAATACCGATTACTATAATCAAATAAAGCTGAAAACATATCTATCTTATATTTAATTGCTCTTAAATTTTTATTAAAAAGAACGGTTTTCAAATGGTGAAATCTAAGTTGTTAATATTAAGGATTCAATCATAAAAATCTAATTTTAAAATTTTAATGATTAAATCAAGAATCGAAAATCTTATTGGTTCAATCAATGATTTTTTAACATTATTATGATATATTTAGAGTCAATTTTTTGGACCAACAAAAGGAAAAAAAAAGGTTAAAATATTAAAAGAAATTCAAATTATTTTATTTTTTAATAAGTCTCAAAATTTTATTATATTTAAATAAATTATTATTTTTATTTATATTTAAATAAATTTTATTTCAAATAAAAATTTAATTTATATTATAATTTATTTAAATATAAATTAAATATTAATAATTTATTATGAATAAATTTTAAAAATTTATTTAGATACGCATTAAAGTCTATTGGCCTCATTTAGTAATCTAGGAAGCATATGTTCTTGTTATTTTAATCAAAATAATCGAAAATCAAAAAACATAAAACGATGTCGTTGGTGGGGTCGAATTGATCAGCTTCACTCTCTGCAGTTCAGATTTTTCAGAGTTGAAATTCGCAAAATTCGCTTCGATTTTCATTTTGTTATTCTCAGGAAATTTGGATTCTCGAAGGAAACAAAAACAGCTCTTAGATTCTTTCTCTTTCTTTTTTTTTTTATTTTTGTTTGGCTGATTGCTGTTAGGTTTTCTTTTTTTTTTTTTTTTGAAATGAAGTCTTCGTTTGGTAAACTTCGAAGATTTGCGCTTCACAAGAACGATGGCAAGGATAAATTAGATTTTTTATCTTCGGCTCATTTGGATGAACTCGCTCAAGCAGCTCAGGTACTTTTGTTTTATTTCCTTGTTATTCTCTCTCTTTAAACTTATGTTTAAGCTTTGTTTTGATTTAAATGCAGTTTACAGTTATTTTGGTAATTGGAAAATGAATCGGGTTCTCTTGTTTGGATTCTTGAAGATTATAAATGATTTTAATATTATTGGAACTGTAAATTGAATGGATTGACCGAATTCAGTTCAGTGAAGCGAGTTTCTAATTCTCTAATTTCGGAGAATTTAGAAAAATATATTTGGAGAATTTTATTTTGGGAGAATGGCATAATTTTTGGTTCTTTAAGTTCCAAAGATTCTAAATTATGATTTTTTTTCCTGATTGATGTTAGGAAATCAGATTAGTCTAAAGGCTGTAGTTCAATGTTAAGAAAATGTGAAATGCTTAAGGATTGGAGGGAATCTAAATCCGGATTTGAATATCTATAGAGAAGTTGTAGGCTTCTGTGTTTAATAATAGTGTAGGAGCTCTTAGTAGCTGGTTTTAATGTCATAATTTTAATAGTAGAAAAAAAATAGTGGAATGCTAGATTCCTGTATGAAAGAAATTCATAAGCATTAGCTGTGAAATATGATAGCTTTATGGTTATGTATTACTATATAACAGCTTACAGCATCCTCCTCTAAATGACTAATGCTTCTTGGAGGCTATCTTGGTCAATTTGAAAGATTATAATTTAACCTTTTTTTTTTCTTTTCATTTGGATGCATTTTCAGGATATGCAAGAGATGAGAAATTCCTATGATAGCTTACTTGCTGCGGCTGCAGCAACAGCAAACAGCGCATATGGTAAAAATGCCATGTGTTATTAGGTTTTTATAGAAAAAATGTTTCAATATGGGCTGTGTATTCATGAACTGTTTGCTGATGTGGAATCCATATGAACCTATAGGCACATAACAACTCACAAAAGAATTTCCTATTTATAGACTGCAGCACAATCTAGAAATTGCTTTACTCAAGCTGTTAGATTACAGTAAAATGTAAGTTTTATGAAACATGTTGTTTAATGGATCTACCTTTGATGAGGTTTTATTCAGAATTCTCGGAGTCGCTGCATGAAATGGGCTCCTGTCTGCGAGAAAAAGTAGTGCTACCTGATGATGAAGAAAGCCGTAAGTAGTCTTTTGCTTCCGGAAGTTGTTTGCACTGCTAGATCATTAATAGGCATGTTTGTTGAGTATGATTTAACCTGGAATTTTTAAGACCTGAAAAAGCTAAACCAGATTATTGATTTGATCATTTCATTTGAAATATTCCTATTTTATTAAGGTTGCAAATTTCATGTAGCACTAGAACTACCAATTGGTTCAAGTAGCATCTTAGATAACTTAAGCTATGCTATTGTCCTTCGTGAGTCTCACCATAACACTTTCATTATGTACATGTATTCATGGATATCCCTAAGCAATTTGCATGTGCACATTTACACTCCCGAGAGAATTTGTACTTGAACATAGCAACTTTTACTGGCAGTGCATACAATGATGTGCTTATACAATGTCTAAGGCTTCATTCCTTTTGTTAAATTTATCAATCCTATCTCATTCTTTTAATGTTTAATTTTTCTGCATAAAAGTTCTTATCCTGCATTGGTGTAATGCACTTGCATACTTATCTATTGACTGTTACCTTTCTTCTTTTGGTCGAATGGCAAGGGACTTTCATAAGATGGTGTCCCTGGCCCATGTTCTTGTGATATAATGGTTCTCCTGTAATGACACTACATTATTGGCAGGTAGGATTCTGTTAATGTTGGGGAACTTGCAGTTTGAACTCCAGAAACTTATGGACAAATATGTGGGTGTTAATCTTATTTGTAAATTGAACAAAATGAACTTTTTCCCTCACTTTTTTATATTTGTATTTTAGAATAATCCCTTTGTTTGAGCCTTTCTTGATGCTACTTGTGATTCAGCGCTCACATATATTGCTGACTATTACAAACCCTTCTGAGTCACTTCTCAACAACCTTAGGACTGTTGAGGTTTGTTCCTCTGAATTTCTCTATTTTTCAATTGAGAAATCAGAAGATTTCAAAACCACTTGTTGCATGTCCTATGATAATTCTTTTACCCTCCAGATAATCTTGTACAACTATCATGCTTAGTGGTGTTTCTCTTGCTTGCTGATGCAGGATATGAAGCAGCAGTGTGATGAAAAAAGGTCCATTACGTTTCTCTGCACACTTATTTTACTTTGGTTGATGTAAACCTTTCCTGAATTTGGTTCCTGATCTTCAGAAATGTCTATGAGTACATGGTGACGCAACAAAAAGAAAAAGGAAGGTCTAAAGTTGGAAAAGGCGAAACTTTCACTTTGCAGCAGTTGCAAACAGCTCGTGATGAGTATGACGAACTGGCAACGCTTTGTGTTTTCCGATTGAAGTCTCTGAAGCAAGGACAATCCAGAAGTCTTCTAACACAAGCTGCACATCACCATGCAGCTCAGGTTTTCTGAACTTATTTCCAAAAGTTTCAAATGTCAGTGGCTTCTGTATTATAAGTTCAATGCTGATAACCTCCTCCCCTCTTTTCCTTTCTCTTTCTCTGTTGAGTGCAGTTGAATTTATTTAGGAAAGGACTTAAATCACTTGAGGCAATCGAGCCTCATGTTAGGCAGGTTACAGAACAGCAACACATTGATTATCACTTATCTGGCCTTGAAGATGATGATGGCGAAGATGGTGAGACTGCCTTTGACCCCAACGAAGATGGGGAATTAAGTTTTGACTATAGAGCAAATGAGAAAGGGGTTGATGTTACTTCTGCATCAAGGAATTCAATGGAGGTCAGATGCTTATATGTAAATTATTTATTCATGTTTGAAGCTGTTATGGTCAATTTGTAAGCAACAATTGCACCCTCAAACATAAAGGCTTGGACAATTGAGGTCCAAAGCTAATCTACTTGAACTTTCAATATTTCTCGTTTGCTTTTTTCCCAGTTTTATTGGTTTCTTTGGCCAGAATTCCATAATCATAGTTTGTTTTGGCCAGTAGAGTTTCAATTTATTCTAGTTCAATGAATTAATCTTTTATTGTGATCCATTTGTGTGTGTGTGTTGACACCTCATTTTATTCATAAAATATGGTGGTTTATTCTCCAGGTAGATGAAGTAAGTCCTTCATTTCCCCAAACTTCGAAGATGGAAAATGCAGAGGTAAATCTCCATTCATACAGATCTCATTTTGGCCCTAAAACAAAGGCTTTTAGAATTATGACTTTTTTTTACTTGGGTTAGTTTTTCTGCTTGAAATATGCAGTTTTCAAAGTATATATTTTATTATTTGCAGGTCTCAAGTGGGGAGCATAGAGTGAGTAGCCATTCGGCCCCCATATTTCCTGAAAGGAAGCTTGATCCTGCTGAAAGAGTAAAACAGATGCTGCAGTCATCTACAAGAAGGTCTAACACATATATGCTTCCAACACCTAATGATTCAAACTCTGTGGTTTCTTCAAGAACAAGTAGCTCAATTACCCAGACAAGACCAACAAATGTAGCTGGACATCCACATAATTTGTGGCATTCTTCTCCGCTAGAGCTTAAGAAACGTGACCAGGATTCTGGTAATGGTCAACTATCAGAGTTGACCATCTTGAAATCTGAGTCAGTTCTCGAGGATAACAACAGTAGTAATTCCGCTACACAACTACCCCCTCCGTTGTCTGAGGGACTGGTATCTAATCAACTGGATATTTCCTCTGAAGCCAAAAAAATCAAACGAAAAGCTGTTTCTGGTCCATTGACTAGTAAGCAAATGTTAGCAAAGCCTGTTTTATCGGCAGTCAGTTCCATTCCTTCTGCAGTATCTTCTCGGTTGCCAATTCCTCAATCCCCAAGTGCGTCACCTCCCCATGTTTCTTCACCTAGAATAAATAAGCTTCACGAGCTTCCAAGGCCTCCTGTTAGTTCAGCTGCAAAGCCAGCAAAATCACCCGCTTTGGTTGGTCACTCTGCTCCACTGGTCTCAATAAATCAAGAGCTTTCTGCAAGTAATATTCCTTCACTGGCATCAAGTGCAGCATCTCGTCTTCCAATTCCACCTTTGATTGTCCCTCGAAGTTTCTCTATACCATCTAGCAATCAAAGATCAATGGCAAATCATGTTTCCAGGCCTTTGGAGGCTCCACAAGTTCCAGATAAAGATGGAGAAATTACATCACCTCCATTGACGCCCATTAAACCAATTCCAGGTGTTTCCAAAGTGGCATCTCATTCTGGCCAAATCAGAGGTGATTGGAACTTCCTTCCATTAAGTTTTATACAAGTCGGCATTTTATTTCCTTTTTGTGTTTGCGTTACATCTGCCAAAAGACTATTTGTCATGTTTTATGCTTGGGAGGGAACAGGTTCCATTTTTCGACACTTATCTCCTTGATAGAAAACTTCCTCAATTTCTATTCATATAGGCCAGTGGGTAATGTTGTGAATAGTATCATAGGTGTATTGAAGCCAATGAATTGAGTTACTAAATGCACTTGCCAAATTTAAGTGAAATCATGTTTGAGTGTATGCAGGTGGGAGCTGAAAAACCTGATTCATTTGCGACCTGTTGAATCTTTGTCCAGAAAGTTGGAATCGATGTTATCAGTGTGGTGTGTAAATATGAGGTTTAGCAATGCGGTTAGTTTCTCATCTCAATCTTGGTTTGGTTAGGCATTATACATTTATTGAGAATTAATGATAAGTGAAGGTACAAGATTTGAGTGAATGTTGCATATCACGTATATTTTTCATTGTTCACATGAGGAATTTATTTTTGTTGCTTGATGTTCGCTGCTGTGGAAGCACCAAAAGTTAAAGGATTTGGCATTTGCATTAGTTAAGCTGGTGCCTGTGCCAGTGCCAGCGCCGGGACCATGATGTCTAACAATTTTACATCTCAAAAACAGGGTGGCTGCCATGCAATTGTCTCTTGTAGCATATGATTCCACAATAAGTAGTACATATATTATATTGGAATTGGATTGTGTTTTTCATGATCCACCTCCCCATCAACCTCGAAACTACTTCTTTCCGACTTTCGAATACGATCTTCTAAATAAATATACTATTTGAAATCATTGGAATTTAAATCTTTAATTAATATAAAGAATTGCGTATTATTTAGTAGGTTGAGGTTTTGGAAAAAATAAATTAAAGCATAAACGTATATGTTTTAATAATAATAATAATAATAATAAT
>JBBYHM010026422.1:0-10153 GCA_038381775.1 Adansonia rubrostipa
TTCATAATCTGATATGTGTTTTAATCTTTCCTTATGCAAAGAAACGAGTTAAAATTGAGTTTTGGATTAATGATGGATGAGTGAAAAATGCTCAGACCGTGAAAATGGCCTGCATGTATCCATACATTACATAATGTATCGATACATTTGGCCTAGAAACCTTGATGGTATCGATACAATGAACCACTGTATCGATACTATGAACCACTGTATCGATACATTTCTTTACAGAATGCATGCTTTAGTCCTGGCATGGTCTAGTATCGATACATGAGGTCTTGTATTGATACAAAGGCTTATGTATCGATACATCTACATGTTGTATCGATATAAATAGGGACACTTCAAATTTTTGGCGTGTTGGAGCATTGTATCGATAGATACATGAGAACAATGTATCGATACATTCAAGTAAAATTATGAATTTTCTCATATCTTTTATCCCCGGATACCTTGGATTACGTTATTTGATGCCACATCTTTACATTGATATGATCCTTAGGCCTTTTTAACATCACCCGACGATCATCGCCCCCTTTTACATCCATGCTCCAAATTGCTAAAAATTAGCCCAGATAAAATAAGGTGTCTACAGCTGCCCCTCTTTGACCGTTGCTGAGAATCAGGAACAAGGCAAAGATAAATAGACACTATTTTATTCGGGGTGGACTGACACTCTTAAAACATTAAGGTGCTAGGTTTTCTATGGTTTAACCCCTTTAAACAGGTACGGAGTAACGTGGATTTTTGATATGGGTGCCGCCAGCTTGTGCGGGCTTTGACTTAAACTTGATGCCATTAGCTTGTGTGGGTTTTGACTCAGGTGCCGCTAGCTCATGCGGGCTTTAACTTAGACTTGGGTGCCACTGGCTCGTGTGGGCTTTTGAAGGGGTGCCACTAACTTGTGGGCTTTAAAAAGGGTGCCACTGACTTATGGGCTTTTAAGGAGGTGCCATGACTTGTGGGCTTGAAAAATGCCATGGCTTGTGGGCTTTGAAAAGGGTGCCATGACTTGTGGGCTTTTAAGGTGTGCCATTGACTTATGGGTTTAAAAGGGTGCCACTGACTTGTGGGGTTTAAAGAGGTGCCATTAACTTATGGGTTTTAAAGAGGTGCCACGACTTATGGGCTTGAAAAGGGTGCCACAAATTATAGGCTTTCAAAAAGGTACCACTGACTTTTAGGCTACTAACTTGTGGGCTTTAAAGAGGTGTCACGACTTGTGGGCTTGAAAAGGGTGCCATGACTTATGGACTACCACGACTTGTAGGCTTTAAAAAGGGTGCCACTGACTTGTGGGCTTTAAATGGTGCCACGACTTCTGGGCTTTTTAGAGAGTGCCATGACTTATGGGCTTTAAAAAGGATGCCATGACTTATGGGCTTAAAGGGGTGCCACGACTTATGGGCTAAGAGGGTGCCACTGACTTGTGGGCTTTTAATAGGGTGCCAAGACTTGTGGGCTTAAAGGGGTGCCAAGACTTGTGGGCTTAAAAGGGTGCCAAGACTTGTGGGCTTAAAGGAGTGCCACTGACTTGAGGGCTTTAAAAATGTGCCACGATTTGTGGGCTTTAAGGGGTGCCACGACTGAGGGGCTTAAAGAGGTGCCATGACTTATGGGCTTTAAAAGGGTTTCATGACTTGTGGGCTTTAAAAGGATGCAGACAACATTTTTTTTAAAAAACTTCAAATACCAGAAGTTCATGACAGAATTTTCTGTTGAAAAGGGTTTTGGCACTAGTTCATGCCATAGCTTCTGACGAATATTCTGGACAAAAGTTTTTGATGGTAGTTTTTAGACAATAATTTCTTGACACTAGCACTTTGGCTGTAGCTGCTTGATAAAAAGGGTTTTGACATAAGATGATGAAAAGCAGAGACCTTACCTGAATGGCACTTAGTTTGCGAAGCTTAGAGTTCTTGCCAGGAATTCCTTGGAGGTTCAGCAAACCTGGCTTGAAATGATATTGTAAAAATGATGATGTAAGATGGTAATGTGAATGCATGATATGAAATGCTATCATGATTGCATGATGTGAAGTCTAATACGGGAGATAGCTATAGTATCCTTGTACATCATTTAGACTCTTAAAGGGATGGCGATTCGTCCTTATTCCAACCATGGACCAGAATTTTCCTTATCTCACTATGGATTGTAGGTTGTCCTTGCTCCACTAGGGATGTGACCAATAATTTAGTCTCAAGAACTGGGACTATTGCATTTCTTGATTCGGGAGGCTCAATCATTTTTCTGACAAATGGAAGGATTGTCAACAATTTGAAGACTATTCGACCAATTAGGTTGATGTCTCTAGTTTTGATAGGATTCTGATAGAATGCATAGGTTGATTTTTTGGTTAGCTTAACATGGTTTTTTTTAGATGAGGCTTGTGAAAGCGAGAAATGGTTTGGTGTATAGTCATGCCGAACGGGTGTTTGGACGTGACAAGTGCATAATCTTGATGATTAGGGCATAAGCAGAATTCCCTATGCTTTTCTTTTTCTTTTGATGTAATGTCAAGATGTCCTGATCCATATTTCAGTTAATTATCAAACATTATCAACTAAATGACAAATGCAACATGAATTGTACAGGGGTCAAAAGAAACAAGGTAATATTTATTTATGACAGCAAAGAGACATAACTCAATATACTATTTGACAAGCAATTGATAGGGTAGCAAGAAAGATGATCTTTTGGGCGAAAAATGCCTCTGACAATCATGACATGGATGTTTTTTAGGTGCTCTTCAGAATCTTTCTCGAACAATGAATGTGACTAGTATGAGCTGACCTTTGAAAGATCCCTAAGATTGCTTGGCTTTGTTCTGTGGGTGTTCTCAATTCATGCCCCATCAAAATTGATCTTCTTTAGTTGCCCCTTGTAGGTTTTGAATTGTAGTCGGGTTGGCTGTACGGATACCCCTTTTTGGATTTTCATGTGCATCTTTTTTGTTTTTTTCTTTTTTTTTTGCTTGTTTGTTTTTCTTGTTTTTGTTTATTTTTTATTTTTTTTAAAATATTTTTTGCTCTTTTTTTAAATTTTTTTAGGGACGCCTTTTCAGGTTTTTGCCCTTTATGTGTAATATTTCTTGACGAAATATGAGTTGACTGGGTTGGGCAAGGCATTGCCGTCAATTTCTGATAAGATTGGGGCCCCTTCAAAGAAGACTTGCTTTACGACATATGGTCTTCCCAATTAGGGGTTCACTTGCCCCGCATATCTTTGTGAATTTGGAGGATCTTTTTTTAATGCCAATTTCCCTGGGTAAGATCGTTGTGGGTGCATCTTTTTGTTGTGGGCGCAAATCATGCATCTTTGATGCATTCGACCATGGCCAATGCATTTTTCCTTGATGACATTGAACTGGTCATATCTGTTCTTGACCCATTCAACCTTTCCAAGTTTGGTTTCTATCAAAACTATGAGAGAAGGGATCTCGACTTTGATGGGCAATACAACTTTGATGCCATAGATAAAGGAGAATGGGGTAGCATTCGTAGAAATTTGAACTGAGGTTGAATAGGCATGAGGTGTAAAGGAAAGCTTTTCATATGAATCTCTATGAGTTTCGACCATTTTCTTAACCATTCTTTTGATGTTTTTTTTGTTGGCCGCCTTAACTGCCCCATTCATGTTTGGGCAACAAGGATGGACTTATCATACTAGACCATGAACTATGAAAGGTCTAGTGGTGCAGAGCTTTCTTCAAAACCTTTTTCAGAATCAACTTCGCTAGTGCAAATTGATCATTCAAAATTGATCTTCAAAGACCTATCAGACAAATCCATGTCACTATCATTAGGACACCTGAAAGGGTAAGGAAATAGATATTGCAAAAGGCACACACACAACCAAAAAATTTGGATAAAAATGGGAGCAAAAGAGTAATAGAGACAAAAAGGTTGAAAGATGATTTAAACACAATATGGAATGATATATGCAAAAGTTATTTCATTGATAATACTTGATAAAAATGCCCCTTACATAGGACACTACCTGCCTTCGGGTGAGGGCAGGTAGGTTTTTATTTCTTGATATCACATAAAAAGGGGCAAGAAAAATGTAGAGGCTTCCATCATGACCCCATCATCAAAATCAAGTCTTGGTGGAAGGACACAAATTCTATGGCTTGGTGTCGATCATGTTTGCAGCTGGTAAAGGATTGGCAGTAACACTTGGTCCCTGGTTCGTCCTGAACTATAAGACTTTTGCATTGATTAGATTTTTCACATTTCATTTAAAATTCATGTAGTTCTTAATGTCATGCCCCGCTACCCCAGCATGGTATTCATAGTGGTCGTTAGGATTGTACCATGGTGGGTATGGCGGCTTCTTTTCTGAAACATAGATCGGAGCCACTAAGTGATATTGGAGCAAGGTTTGGTAAAGCTCCTTATAGGTCATAGGGATGGGATTAAAATGTTGTCTTGGTTGATTTGCACCTCGATTACTGGGTGCATTATTAGTTATTCAATTGGTAGTTTGGTGGACCTGTGGAGAGTAGCCTTGTGGTGGGTTTGATGGGGTTGCAAGGGATAGGTTATAAGTGGTGGCATAGATTGGCTGTGGGGATATTATGACGGGGTAAGAATGCGGCATTCTTGAGTAGCAAGGGTTGGGTGCTTGTTGCTGTCTCGGCTAAGATAAAGCAGCATAATTTATAGCGTTGGCCTCTTCTTCCTTCTTCTTACCAGCAATGGGCTTCTTACTTAATCCAGTAGTTTCCCTGGCAGACATTCTACCACATTTAATGGCAGCATCGATCATTTTTCCAAAAAAAACCAAGCCCACGAATTTCTTGGTGGCATTCCCCACAAGCTTCTCATAATAAGGAGCACGTAAGGTGTGAATGAAAGTGACTATCATCTCTTTTTTCTGTAAGGGGAGGCTAGACTAAGGTTACTTTTTCTCTCCATCTTTGGGCATATTGCCTGAAACTTTTAGTGGTCTTTTCTTGAAATTCATTAGGGAAAGTCGATCCGGTGCCCAATCTGACATGTGCTGGTATTGATTTAGAAAGGCCTTAGCCAAGTTAGCCCATGACTGGATTTTGACATTGTCTAGCTCAATATGCCATCGAGCTGCTGCCCCAGTGAGGCTATGCTAAAAGCAATGGATAAGGAGCTTTTTATTTTTCTCATATTCGGCCATCTTTCGCAAGTACATTTAGATATAGATAAAAGGATCGATGGTTCCATTAAAGTTTTCAAACTCTGGGACTTTAAACTTTGGGGGAATGACAAGGTTGGACACTAAAGACAGTGATTGAGCATCAAGAGCTTTGAACTTGTCAGTCCCCTCGATAGCTTGGAGGCATTTTTCCAGTAGCTGGAATTTGCTTACTTCTTTTGTAGTCATAGTGGACTTTTAACCTTCTGTTTTTTCTGGTTCTTCATGGTGAAGGGCTATCAAATCTGTTGATGAGACTCTCGCATTCACCCTTTGAGTATCGAGAATAAATTGACCTGCCGTAATGGGATTTAAGTAGATGATTGGTGGAGCCTGAGTGGTAGGTGTAAGAGCGGGTCATTGTTCTTGTCTAGGTTCCCCTTGAGCAGGTTTTGGATTATTAGTAGGGGGACCTTCAACATTGGAAGAATCGTTCTTTTGTTTCAACAGTGCTGGCTTGCCTTTTTTCTCTCATAGAAGCTATCATTAGTTCCATAAGTCTTGCTATCTGAGTTTGCATTTCATTTTGTTGATGGAGCATCTGGTCCTGTGATTCCTTGACCATTAGTTCAAGTCGCTCAATATGAGCTTCATGATTACTCCCCATGATTTGTTTACTACATCGCGTGTTGTAGCGATGCAGGATGTTAGGTTCTATTTTCCTGATTGACACCGAAGCCCCTTGCACTTTTATGGCCCAATTCCTGTATTAGACTTCCATTTGCAAATGTATTTATTGATAAGCATTTATGATGTAATGATGAGTTAAGATAATGAATGATCGATACAAGTGTAAAAAGGTAAAAGTAAATATGCATATACATTGGAGATGATTGAATCTTGGAACAACTTCGTTGATAACGTTTTTCATAGAGCCCCAAAAAGGTCCCTTGTTGAACACTGAACCAGAACAATTGTCCCAAAATGATGATGGTCATGATAATCATGATGAGATGATGCATGCGTCAGAACATAAACAAAAGGAAATGAGTTAGTCAAATGTATAAGAGGCAAATGTAAAAAATTAAAGAATTTGAGAACATCAGAAAAAAATACTCATAACATGTCTCAACCAAGGTGGTGAGATAAGAAACGGGCAGTGTGTCAACATGCAGGATGTAATTTGCCCTTCATAAGGTGATGCAATATCTCATTTTAATAGAAAAATAATCAACTAGTGGTAATATTCGTTTATCACCACAAGTACGGATACACGTTAAGCCATGACTCAGACAGCATAACGGCTTGCAGTATAAGACATTGTGAATAATGGTTTTTGTTCATCATCACTTATTTATACAAAGGTTAGCCATTGTTCGGGTGACACGACGGCATACCTTGATAAATGATAAAAATGCAGATGCGGGTGACAATTATATACTCATTGTCAGCTACATAATTATGGTAATTAGGAGTAAAGGTTAGGAATGTTTCCCCGAGTGACCCTATTCTCCAGGTATTCTAGCAGCATTTCGGTATGGTTTGACATAGTTTAGCTCGTAGGGCTCACTATATGAGGTTTAAGTTGATGCCTAAACAGGTATCCGAATTGCTCCTCTGTCTGGTAAAGACAGTCGAGGGACCCCGATCCTAAACCCATCATGGGTTTGGCGGAAACGGGTTTGATCCATTGGATGTACTTCCCTATGGAAATGCAGAGGGTTACTCACGAGAGACATAGGTAATTTACATCTAGGAAGTTATTGCCATGCCTATGTGGAGGGTTACTCATGAAGGCGGATAGCTCACTTCCTCCTAATGATTGGGTTATAACCCCACCATGGAGTTTGGTGGGACACTAATGCATATACAAGTGCATAGTGTGTGACGAGGAAACGAGCAAACTTTTTTATTTACTTCCATATTACCATTTTTATTAAGCTAATGATTATTCAAAAAAAATAAGACAATCCTGAAAATCATGTCAAACAAAAGATTAGATGACTAAATGACAAAAAGGTCATGGTTAAATAATGATAGAAGATCGAAAGAACCGGGAACCTAGAAAGACATGGCTAGTTATTGGCCTAACTCTCTATACCGTCCCCAGTGGAGTCGGCAAGCTGTCGCAACATACCCCAGGTTGGATCCTCACGGATCTATGGGTGCTACGACTTAAAATATTTTCCTTACTTGGAAAATGTATTTTTGATCGATACTTTTCTCTCGTGATGTGATGAGAATGAGAAGTACAGATTCTCGACTTATGATACAATGAGGGGGACCATAAGACGAATCACTCATCTTATGGTCTCAGATGACTATCATTAAACGGCCAACACTTGGATTTGCCACCGATCATTTCGGGCTAGGCATGATCGGATGCCTAATGAAACCTATGTTCTGAGTTACGAAACCTAAAACATCGATCCCGTGGTCTATGTAATGCAAAGATTCGCCATTTGGGTTCAGAAGTTGGTTACGCACGATAAGGTACAAACTTCTTCATGACGCCCAAAATCAGTACCTTACTAGCTATGTCTTATCTCGATTATGATTCTTTCGATCTTAACTTTTCATTATTTCAATATAGCCGTCTTTTAATGCATGAATCTTATAAAAATACCAATCCAGGTTTTAATGAAACAGATTTAATCTCATATACGCCCTAGAGAGATGGGAAATATAGAGATTTTTTTATAAAAGTGACATCTGGATTTTACTTTGAAAATGGAATGTTCCAGTTCAGGCACTAGAGAGATACCCACGCAGAACATTACCCTTAATTTTATTTGGAAATGTTTTGAAAACGTGAATGCAAATAATCATCACAAAAAAATCATGTTAGTAAGATAATAAATGAAATAACATGACATAGATCATTCAATGCAATGATAAAGAAAATGGGTGGACTATCGAAATTTATCTCGCTATTGGCATCGATTATCTAGGAATAACCGAATTGACCATTTTCGAGATGCATATGGGTTTCTTGATTAAACAAGGTTTGTTTGACATATTCATAGAAGTCCGAGAAGTAAAAAAGAAAAGATTAATTGTAGTTGGAAGACAGGGTTGGAGTATCCCTTTAAAAAGATAGGGTTAGAGTATCCCCATGGATGATAAATGATTTGGACAAAGGCAGGTTTTTACTTTGACAATTTTGAAAAACGAAGTTGGAGTGTCCCCTCAGAAAGGTGGGGTTAGAGTATCCCTATGGATGACAAAACTTCATGATTTAGAAAATGGGTGAACATTCGACTATGAATGAGGATGGTAAAGATGTAAAATGTGTTTGTGCCTTGATACAAGCCAATAGGGGGTCAAAGCATGTTCTCAAGTATGATCGGAGTGATACAGAGACCTTCAAATGTCTCGAGATGAAATTCGGGAAAACAACTCAATTTTGATCGAAAACGAAAACAGGGGACGGCATCGTGCTATCTTGCTTCCTGAATTTATTCTCAATTGGCTCGAAGGATTTAGAAGGTGGACAAGACACCTTTAGAAAGGTGACTCGATGAGAATAAATTTTCAAGTTCGGACTGATTGAGCTGCTGGCAGAGTATAGGAGTGACAAGGTGTGTCAAAATTTGAAAAATCACCCCAGACTCATTTGGTGTCAAAAAATCACAAATAATACTTTTCCAGAAAGTGAATTTCATGAACATTTCAGGAAAAATGGTTGAAAATTTTAGAAAAATCATTCAGTGGGCTTGAACGGCCCAACCAGAATACATGTTCGGATTCCAGAGGTTCTGGACAGTTTAGACTTGAAAAATCATAACTTTCTTATCTGAAATGATCCAGGGGTGAATAAGATATTGTTTTAAAGCTAATTCAACATAATTTGAGAGAAAAATATCAAAAAAATCATGAAAAATCGTTTAAGATTTTAAAGTGATTTATCAATTTTCAATAGCCATGCTGCCAGCAAGGGACAAAGCAAAGCAGGAGATATTTCTCTTTTTTTTTTCTACAGGTCCAAAGTCAAGTTATTGACATTTGAACGTCTATGACTGATGGGAAAGAGTGGCATGAGCGTCACGAACTCATTTGCAGAGCCCCAGAGTAGTTTGGGACGATGAAACAGCCCGTTGATCATACCACTGAAGGTTTTGACTCAAGAAAAAAGCACAAACATTTAGGGAATAGTTGTAAGACCATTTTCATTTCAAAATCAAAAGATTTAAGCTTCTTTAACCAAGATTCCAAATTTGGAAAAGCTCAATTTTCCCCAAGATATTTTGCTAGCTTAAAGGAAAATACTAAGTCCATGCTAATCCTCATTGGTTGAGATTAACATGCTTGGTTTGGGGATTTTGAAAATCATTTTTTATCATCCATCAAACATGCATTTTGACAACAAACATACAAGGGGATGGCACATAACATGAATGGGGATGCTAATTTTACTAATGGCCTAGACAAAGAAAATGTTATGCACTTTGACAAGAAAATATTATGGATGCTAAAAATGACAATGATTCATGCAAGTTAAGGTGTAAATGTGCTTGAAGTGTGTTAGGCTAATGATTCATGCATGGATTAAGAATAACAAGATGCATGGACATGGCATAAATGCATGAGCAAGAGATACCAAACTAATGAGGATGAAATAAGGCATTTTTCCACATCCAAGGAGCATTATAGCATCCAAATCCTAAACTACCACAACCAAGAGCCACAATAATGCATGATAATCCTAAGAGGGTGATGGAAACATGGAGAGCTTCCTAAAATGATGAAGATGCTGAAAAACAGAAAATAAAAATGATAAAGTGAGAAGCTATACCAATAAAACTTCACTTCTTCGCCAAATGATTTAAGCAGTAGAGATGGCTTGAATTTTCATCTTTTCCTTATTGTTAATAAGCAAGAATAAGAGAAAAATGATGAGGTTTTGGTTTTGGTTTTGGTATGGATGAGGGTGATTTTTGGAGTGTGTAGTGGATGAAAGTAAATGTTTTGGGGCTATTTTTGGGTGGTGGGTGAAGAGCTACGGGATTCTAGTTTTCTTGGTGTGTGAATGTGTTTTTGG
>JBBYHM010026465.1:0-10150 GCA_038381775.1 Adansonia rubrostipa
GATTGAAATATTTAGATATGTCATATATATCAAATTATTTTATAATGAGGATCTCTTCTTCAAATAAAGCTATTTACTCATGATTATTACTTATTAGTGTGCACAATTATATATATATACAAGCACGGTATAAATTATATTGTATTTACAAGTTGAATATTAAAGATTTAGAGTTCATCTAATCAATTATTTTAAATATCAATATGATAATATATCATATTTTTCCACAATCAATATTTAATGAAATGATTTTATGTAACAAATCAATTTTATATCTCTTTTGGTCCTAATAAATATTGCCATCAATATGCGAATATATTAAAAAGTGTCATATTATACAAAATCTCACTTTAAAAAAATAACAATAATTTATTTTTGGATTTGAAACATTTAAAATTACATAGAAATTATTAAAGCTAACTTAAAAAAATTATGTAAACTTCACTTGAATTTGAGGTAGTCTAAACCCCAAAAAGCTTGAACCTAAAATTACTTAAATTCGAAAAGATCCTAATCCTATACATCTCGAAACTAAAAGATCCAAATTTAAAAGAACTTGAACCTGAACTAATTTGAATTGAACCTATTCGAAGAATATGTACACAATATATAAGTTTAAATTTTAACGCAACATAATTTACGACTATATGTTCATTACATAGTTGCAATTTAAAAATAAATGAAACAATCACTACAAGAGAGACTTTTTTCCAATGAAAAGTTTCATCGAAAAAAGTTTCTAATTTGTTAGAAAAAGTATTTTTGATGAAATTTTCATCATAAAAAGTTCAACTGCTGAAAGTGAAAATTGTTGATAATATTTTGGTCAGTAATATGTTTTCCATTGGAAAAGAAATAATTTTGACAAAATTTTTTTCATTGGTAATGTTTTATCACGAATCGAAGAATTCAATCGTTAAAAAATTTTCAATATCAGAAAATTTTCATCAAAAAAGACTTTCAGCAATGGAATTTTTTCATCTTTGATACTTTTCAGCGATGAAAATTTTCATCGTTGAAAAGTATTACTAACTGATTTCGGATAATTAAAATCTGTCAAAAATAGAACTAGTGATAGAATTTTTCATCATCGATAATGCTTTTTAATTTTTTATTAATTCTATGACATTTAATTATTGCATTACTTCTATTTGGTATTTAAATGTTTTTAGTTGAATAATTAATTTGCAAATATAAAAGTCAATAAAAATAAATTTTATTTATTATAGAAATAAAAATTATTTATAAAGTACATATCAAACAATTATAAATACTTGTGGTTTTAGGTAATATCTTAAATTACAAGTAAAAAAACACTGCAGATGTGAAGGAGGGAAGGGTGGAGGAATACAACTATCGGAACCAGTCACCAACCCACTCAGGAGCCATTAAATCACATGTTGCTAGTGCTGCATCGTAAAATAAGTATGCTGCGGCTGCTTCTGTGTCACCTACATCTACTATTGTAGCTGTCTCTGAGAAAACTTATGTATTATAATAAATAATAGGAAAAATACATATGTAATTAACAAGTAAACCAAAATACGCATAATTAAATTTTTAATTTCATGTACAAAAAGCTTTTAATTAACATTATAATCATCATCATTATTTTGTTATTATCACTTAAACCTTTATCATGTTCATTTTCATCTTCATTCTCAGTATCATTTTCTTCAAATCTTCTTTTTCTTTTTCTTCATCTATAGAAATTTGGTCTTCATCTTTTGCTTCCTCGTATTGTCTTGCAACTCACATCACATCATGACTTATTTCCTCAAAAATCACCATAAAAAAAAAGAGCATAGGGTTGTCAAGATCATCTGAATAATTGATAATTGAAACCCTTTCATTGAGGTCAATTATTTCTCCTACAAGAGATGGATGTCAAATCTAATCCTAGCCTTTATCTTGAAGACAACTCACCAATCCTGATATTTTCCTTTAGTGGAAGGATAACAATTGTAATAAACTTGTTGATATTGATGGGCTAAAACAAATGGTTCATTACTAGGAAGTTTTCACTTATATTTAACTTCCATTTGACCATTATACAGATCTATTTGAATTCCTTTATTTGTATCAAACCATTTGCATTTAAAAAGACAATCTAATTTTCCCCATGAAATCTAATATCTAACAGCATTCCATAAAAGTCATGCTTATAATCATTATAGTAGTTCCTTTTCACACAAACATCACCATTCATAGTTTCCTTTTTTTTTTTACCATAATCCAATATATGTAACTTAAAAGACTAGAATAACAAAGCCATACGTATTGGAACATGAGATAGGTCATTGATACGTGAGTCAGCTTAATCAGGTCATTGTTGAACCTAACAAATTATAAAAGTTATAATTAAAAAACAATATTTAATTATTGTTATTTGAGTATGCATGGTTTAGTTTAAACTTTCTATCTATTAATTTTCATAATCCTTAAAACAATGCCTAAATCTTGTTGGTCGAATTTTCTTCAATTCTCTATCAGTAATGTTCATTGTATCCTATTTCACCATCTTAGCAAACATCTTAAGTTTTTCATTTAGATAAGGAAAAAGTTTAATACCATCACCAATGTTAAATATAATGACTTAATACAAAATTATACCAGAGAAAAAGTTATATGTAACAAAAAAGATCTTACTCAATTTAAGGCAAAACTTCTTCATAATTCAGTAATGCACACAATTTTATTGCATCGAACTCATCATGATCTAGGTAATGAGAATGAAGCTTTTTCTATCTTAAAGATTTTTTTTTAACTTTCAAAATATAAAAAGTCATCCCATTAGATCGACATCTCCCTAATCATCATTTTGTGGCACTCAGGTAAATATTGTTTCCATATTTGAGTCAAAATAATAAGGTGTAGAACATTGAAATGTCCTCCATAATAAATGCCTCAACAATAGACTAGACTTGAGCATGTGTTGGGTAGCCCACCCGACTTAGTAGGCCCGACCTAATTGGGCTCAGGCCTAAGCCTTTATTTTCTTGTTTTGACTCGACTTAAAACAATATTTTAAAATTAAAATAAAATATTTTATTTAAAATGTAAAACATATAAATATTAATATAAAAATATTTTAATAGGATAAACAATGATTCAAGCTTAAATCAATGGCACGAGCAAGGCCAAATTTGGACTTGGGCTTAGAATTCAAAATTTTTTTGAGCCATAGCCCGATCGAACTGACCCTGCCCAAGGCTATTATAGACCCTTCCACAAATGCAATATTTTTTTTATTTTTTTACATGATGTAAAAACCTAACATAATAATAACGAACAATTAGTATTTCAAGAATAAAATGAAAAATATGTTATGCATCGATCTGCCTTACGTACCTTTTGAAGGATACATCCATCGATAATGGACAAGTCCAACTGTTTTGCCTTAGGCATAAGGCAGTAAGTGAATAATTAAATGCTTTATTGAATTGAATAATGTCAAAGGAAATATTTTTTTCCAACTTACGAATGGTTTTGACAATATTGAAGTCCCATATCTCTATTTGTTCCTCAATAATTTCAGTTACACATAAGCCTCTGAAGATACTACTTAGCTTTGTAATTGCATACCATATTGTGCTTAAAAAATGCAATTGGAAGTAATAATTGCATAAAAATATGATAATCATAATTTTTCATGCCATAAAATCTTCCATCAACCACATTTGCATAATGCCTAATATTAGAGGCAAATCTATTTGGAAGTCGTAATTGCCTAATCCACATTCAAACTTCTTTTGATCCTTTTTGCTTAATGTGTAACTAGCTTTAGGCTTGTACGTCTTTCTGTGAAAGGATGTCAATCCTGGTAAAGTTGGCCTTATGCAAGTATTAGATTTGAAAAATCAATAAAATAACATAGAATAGGCTAAAAAAGACATAAACATAGAAATAGTCGACTTTCTTATAGATCTTTAGGGAGAGACTTACGTGTAATAAACTATAATAAATTTTCTCAAAATTAAAACATCCATTTGATTAGAGATTATCTGACTCTTAGAGATTGTAATATGGAGTTAAAATAATGCTGAAAGATCATTGGTGAGTGGTGGCTAAGGTTCCCTGAAAGGATCTTCAAGATCATGACTTGTACATGTGTCCTACCTCTAACGGTGATCCATACAGATGGTAGTTAGAATTTTCCTTAGGCCTGATGGTTTTATAATGCTAACCAGAAAGCTTATTAGGCCCTTAACCAAAAGGAAGACATGCAGTCACTTTTAATCTCAAACAAACAAGAACGATTCATAGTAGCCACAAGAATAATGATAGTGCTATAAGAAGGCTATAGGGAAGTGCCAATGGTAAGATTTAGCCTTCTATGGGTGGAAGTTACTCCCTCTTGCTAGAAAACCTTTTTTTTTTCACTTTTATCATATTAAGAATGATTATAGGTCTCCAAAGATAAAAGTGTGCAAAGAGCTTAAAGAGGTACCAACCTTTGTAGGGATTTTAGTATTTTTATGCTTAAGGTTTTCTATGAAAGGGTGTCAATCCCCATAAAGTCTAGCCTTATGCATGCATTGTATTTCAAAAATCAATAAAATAAAGACAAAAAAGAAGCAAAAAATATAAACATAAAAAATGCTAAACTTTCTACGAATATTTAAGGAAGGATTGTGTATAGTAATCTTTAAAATTTTTCATTGACATTTAAACATCAATTTCTTTAGACAATATCTGAATCTTAAATGTCGTAATCTAAAGTTAAAACCAATTTGAAAGATCCTTAGAGAGAGGCAGTAATGGCTCTAATGGTAGCATATTTGTCCTGCCTCTAACGGTTATCAACATAAATAGTTGTTAAAACCTTCTTGATGCCTGATGGTTCTCCAATAATATCCAAAATAAGCCTCAACCAAAAAATAAAGACAAATCTTTTTTCAATCACCCAAACCAAGAGTAATTCTAAGACATAGATGATGCAAAAACAAAGAAAAGGGAAGTGAAGATAGTGCTATAGGGAGGTGATAGTAAAGGAGATTTGAAGAACCTTATTTTCTAAACTCAAAAATAATATTCTCTCACTTGATTCAATAATCAACATTCACTAAAAAATCATTTGTATCATTTTTTAACCTATCACCTCTTTATATACTAGTTTAATCCAACTCCTAGTTGGATTA
Organism: Adansonia rubrostipa; assembly: GCA_038381775.1. Lineage (NCBI taxonomy): Eukaryota > Viridiplantae > Streptophyta > Magnoliopsida > Malvales > Malvaceae > Adansonia > Adansonia rubrostipa. Next base: position 5,142 of record JBBYHM010026465.1, read on the forward strand.
AGCATGGAAAAGTTTTGATCAAATTAAAATTCTTTATTAATTTAAAACTATTTCACCTTTTGTATAACTAAATTGATCAAAACCTTTTCTCCTTGTCATAGCTAAAATGAACACCTAAAAGTAGGCTATGAAGAAAATGGCCAAGCTTAAACTAATAGTCCAAAAACATGGGCTTAGGCATAATATGGGTAAATAAGCCAAGTAAGATTTCCATGAGTTTAATTCTATAATTTAAACTCCATGTTTGTCTTAATAAATAATATTTACCTAATACATATAATTATCTAATAATTATAAAATTGGATATATAAATTGGAAACTTTACTGGCTAGTATAATTATCCTTATGAATTTTATCTTCAAAAAATCCTTATTCAGTTAAAACTATTTTAACTTAATTTTAATTTTGTTTAATATTAATTATCAAATAATTAATATCACAAGAATATTCTCGACGATAATCAGTCAAGAGGTGAGATAGAGATGAAAGAAAATTTTATTCACAATCAAATTCCTAGTTTAAGTGAAATCTTATTTCCACTTGGACAAGGTATTTCTACCTAGACATGGTTTCTCTTAATTTGGACATGATCTATATAAGACAATCTTAACTACCAGGTCTTAATTAGACAAATAAATTTAGATTTTACATATCTAATTTTGTCTTAAAATAATCTTAATTAAACTATTCAATTAAGTCCTCCACTTAATTACCTTTTATTTACTTAAGTCATACTTAATTAAATCTTGGATTTAATCTAACAATTTCATCTTATTGTATGTGACTCATTAGGTTCCCAAATGTTGGCAATGAATGTAATTAATCTCATTAATCATGTTCATAAATCAAGAGTGGCATCTAGTAACCCATCATGACCACCCACATATTAAAGAGTCAAAGTGACCTCATTGAAACCTTTTAGTAACCAACCTACCAATATGGCACAGTCCTTTAACCATATATTCCAGAATGAGAATGAGCATGGTCTAATGTCTGCTCATGCTTCAATCCATGTTAGACTTTATAACTTATGGTTAATGATCATGAATTTATGAGAAATGAATGCTCATAATTTATTATGCTCTGGCCAGAGACTTTAGTACAGCTAATCATAGTTGAGATCATTTGGGATATGTCTTCAATTGTCACTAGGAGTGGTGAATCCTCTTTGGATCATTCATCCATCTTTATATGCTTCATGCCATGCTCAAAGCACCTTACTTGAGGCATCAATCCTTGTGGAACTATTTCAAATAAATCAAAGTATAACACTCCACATACGAGATGACCTGGTATCACAAGTATAATAACTATTATGCAGGACTGGTACATGAAAACATATTCTATAAATACTTGAGTGACTAGCACCAAATGGAGTTCTTATATAGGCTAGGTTCAATGAATTTCTTTTCACAAAACAAACACCCCATGCCATCCTAAGTATTTCATATTCAACCTATGAGATCTATTACTTACTTCCTAAATAAAAAGGCACAAAACAAATTGGTCTTTAAGCACTACCAATGCCCCATCTTAACAACACAAATGACTAAGAACAATTTGTAGAACTAGGCTTTGATGCATAAGAATTCCATAACTGCAAGACTTTGCAATTCCTTTGTAAGACTTTTTAAATTCCATGGACTTTATCCAATTAGTGGCTTCATGATAGTCAATCATATCACTAAAATAAAGGAAAACTTAATAAACTCATAATGGTTATGTAGTTAATTGACTATGTATTCTATGTCCCAGTCCTAATTGGTTTAAAAGGAATAACTTCGATCTAACCTTTGGTGTCAGCAAAGTGCTTAAATTTGCTAATTTGTTTATCTAGAATAACTTCTTGGAGATTTCCATGGCCACACAAATTGCTAATGTTTTCTAATGTTAAACATTTATTCCAACCAATAGGATTCTGAGGCAAAAACTTTGTGAACACCTGAATAGGAACAAGAGACAAACTTGTTGAGAAGCCTTTTTTTTTTTTTGTTTTTACTAAATTTTCTAAACCTTAGCTATTGGGTTTGTTTTTTTCTTGTGCTTGATGTTCTGTGGCATAAACTTATGCCTATATACTAGTTTGGACCATAACAAGACAAGAAGTAGGTTGGTCCAATTAAACACCAAAATAAAAGGGTTTTAGGGGTGAGACAAGATGATAATAAAAAATTTTTTTATCTTCAAATTAACAATATTCAAAATGAATCTTGTCCCAAATTTTGAAGACAATTTGTTCATATTCATGCTTTTTCACAAACATAATTTGAGAGGATGACCATTATGGATTTTTTTTTATCGCTAAAACTATTAGGGATGATTTTTCATCTTTCGAAAATAACTATTAATCACCATCAATTCTTGTAGTAAAAATTTTCATTTTTTTCCTATTTTTGTTCATTTCCATTTTCAACTAATGACAGATCCATGGTCAGTACTTATATACATTTCATTTCCCTTTTTTTTTCGAGTTTTATTCTATTTGAACTAAATAATATTAATTTTTTAATAACACTGATCTTTTATTCCATTAAAATATAAAATATAAATTTTGTAAAGATAAATAAAAATTAAAAAAACATTTATATATTTTATATTAATGCTAAATATTGCCAAACGACATTACATCTGAATAAATTAAGAAAATCATTAGAGATAATGTTATTTACAATTATGTAACTTTAATTCAAATTTTATTCTTTCAACATAAAAATATATCTTAATTAAATACTCAAATATAATGTTTAATTGCTTTTGATCACAGCCTCACAGGCATTAATTAATTTACCACTGTAGCCAAACATAAGAGTGAACCGTCGAAATTTGAGACAAAATTTTGTCTCAAGAGCGAACTGTTCGAGAAAAAATTTTATTTTATTAATTATTCTTAAGTTTTTTTATTTTTTACTTTTGTATTTAAAGTAGTTGATCTACTCGGCAATATATACATCAATTTAGAATTAGTATGAGATCTGTATAGAAAAAATAAAAAATTATTTTATTAATTATTTTTAGCTTTTTATATTTATTTTTTATTTTTATTAAAGGATTGATCTTCATGGTAAAAATAATTAGATGATTACATTTTAAATTTTAAAATAACTACACTATTACAACTCTTAATTTACATTTAAAAAATAATTAGACAATTACAACTTTAAATTAAAATTTTGAATTAGACAAATTAAATTAAATGTTTTAAAATAATTACACAATTATAATTTAAATAAACAAATTTACTACGTGAGCGACCGATTGACTCTTGTAGTGCCTGCAAGTTAACCTACGAATTAACCTCTTTAAATACATAATCTAAAAACCAAATAAAAATGAACAAATGATAAACTAATTTTTTTTTTTAATTTGTTTTGTGCATATCAAGGACGTACCCTAGATCGACCCTTGGACCATGTACAGGACAACTCCTTTCAATACGTTATTTAAAAATAAAATATAAAAACTAAAACAACTAATACAATTTTTTCCTAAGTGATCGAATATAGATTCTAAATCAACTTGTGAATTACCATGAAGATTAATCTGTTCAAAAAAATAAAAAAATCAAATATAAAAACTCAAAATAATTAAAACATAATTTTTAATTTTTCGAACGGATCTAATACTAATTCTTAATCGATGTATAAATTACTGAGATTTAATTTGTCAATGTGTGAATCAATCACTTTAAATATATTATTTAAAAATAAAATCAAAATAACTATTAAAATAAGTTTATTTTTAAAGCTTTTTTTACAAATTGGTGCAGATATAAATCTTAAACTAACTTGCGAGCTAGCATGGGATTAATCATTTTAAATACTCTATTAAAATTAAAATAAAACATTAATAAAATAATTTTTATTAATTTTTTTGAGTAGATTTGCTATGAATTTTAAATTTATCTACTAATCAATGTGGGGACAACACCTTTAAATACATCATATAAAAATAATTAATAAATATAAAATTTTAAAAAAAATTTCTAAACTGATTAGATATGAACCTCAAATTGTTCCGCTAGTTAACCTAAGGATCAACCTTTTTAAGTTTATCATCTAAAAACTAAATAAAAATGACCAATTAATAACATAATTTTTTAAAATTTGTTTTGTGCATGTCAGGTACGATCCTATATCGAACCTTAGGCCACGTTTAGAACAACTGCTTTAAAAATATCACTTAAAAAAATATAAAAACTAAAATAATTAACAAAATAAATCTTTTCTCGAGTGGTCAAGTATATATTCTATGTGAATTACCATGAAGATCAAACCCATCATAAAAATAAAAATATTAAATATAAAAAACTAAAAATAATTAATTAAATAATTTTTTATTTATTTGAATGGATTGATGTATATATTATCGAGCAAATCAATTACTTTAAATACATAATTAAAAAACCTAAAAAAATCTAAAATAATTAATATAATAAAAAAAATTTTCTTGAGCTAGTCAAATACAAATATTAAATAAATATGTAAATTCCTATGTATACAAACATCTTTAAAATGCATAACATCGACTTATATATATATATATATATATGTATATATGCTAGTTCTAAATTGAATCCCAATTATTGATTATGCAAAATAGAAGATGAATTAAGGCATAATATAAATACAACACGAAAAATAATATAAACATGACACTAATATATAAACGTGTCAAAGTATATATAAACGAATAATTAACATATAAAAATTTATATATAACATATATAACAAATAATTAAAACACAACATGAAAAATAATAAAAACTCACCTATTCTTTTTTTTTTCATTTTATTATTTCTCCTTTATCCCACAAAACTATCTATATTCATTTTAATTTTAAAATTCATGAAACTTCAATGCTATAAATAACCCACATATCATAGTATATGACCATGTCTCTAAAATTCAAATTAAAGCTTCTTGTTGATTTTTGAATGATAGTAAATTATAAATATTTTTATTTATTAATTAATTTTATAATTCTTCAAAAACATTTCTCAAGAATGACA
>JBBYHM010026476.1:0-10150 GCA_038381775.1 Adansonia rubrostipa
TGGTATGGTTCAACATGGTTTAGCTCATAAGGTTCACTATATGGGTTTAAGTTGACACCTAATTCAATATCTGAATCGTTCCTCCATCTAGTGAAGATGGTTGGGGCACCTCAACCCTAGGCCCATCGCAGGTTTAGCAAAACAGGCTTGACTCTATGGATGTATTTCTCTATGCAAGTGCAGAGGGGTACTCATGAAAGACATAAAATTTAAACCTCAGAAGGCCTTGTCATGTCTATACAGAGGGTTACTTATGAAGGCAAATGGTTCACTTTTTCCTAATAATTAGGATACTAACCAAACCATGGTGTTTGATGGGAATCTAGCGCAAATACAAGTATACGATTTGTGTCAGAAAAACAATCAAACCTTTTCATTTTACTCCATAATAAAAGAGAGTTATATCTAAATAAAAATAATTATGGAGATAAGCAGATAAAAATAAAAGGGAATTATATCTAAATAATTATGGAGATTGAAAAACCAAGAACAGAGTGAGAAATAGCTAGCCATAGGCCTAAAAGTATACGATTTGTGTAAGAAAAACAATCAAACCTTTTCATTTTACTCCATAATACCATACTTATTCAAGTCGATATTCATTCAGGAATGAAAGTCCCTAACAATCATAGGACAAAAACATGAACATAGAGATCAACAGATAAAAATAAAAGGGAATTATATCTAAATAATTATGGAGATTGAAAAACTGAGAACAGAGTGAGAAATAGCTAGCCATAGGCCTAAATCTCTACGCCCCTAGTAGAGTCGCCAAGTTATTGCCATACGCCTACCTTTAAAACTTTCAACGATCTGAACGGCTTAGTGCACTCTACTTAAAAAAATATATAATGGTTGGTAGTGATCACGCCTTTGAGTTATCCTATGATCAAGATTTGGATTAGGCATAGTAATATGAAGAGGAGAGGGATCGCCGGGCTTATCGCTCATCCAACTGGTCTCGAATGGTTATCATGAAGTGGCCATAAACTTAGAGTCACCATCGATCATTTTAGGCTAGGCAGGATCACATGCCTATTGAAAATGATATTTTGAGTTACAAAACTCGAAACACCGATTTCAAGGTCTACAAAGTCTAGAGATTCGTTGGTTGGGTTCAAGAGTTGGTTATGCATGGGGAAGGACTAACAGCCCTATGGCACTCAAAATTGGTACCTATTAACTAAGTCTTGCTTCAATTTCGGTTAAATCTGTTCCATTTAGTCATTTTTTAGTTATAATTCCCTTTAATGCATGAAGTTTTTAAATTGTAAATGGTTTTGAAAGAAATTTATATCACTTATGCACTGCGGGGGTATGAGGAACATAGGGATTTTGGAGAAAATAACTGGATTGGATTTTAAAAATTTGGATATTTCATGTCAAATACTGAAAAGATACCGCGGAGGTATGAGGAACATAGAGATTTTGGAGAAAATAATTTTTGGATTGGATTTTAAAAATTTGGATATTTTATGTCAAATACTAGAGAGATACCGACATGGAATATCGCTTTGCAATTTTGAAAGTGGTTATGAAAATGCAAAATGGTCCTTACAAAGAGAAAAATGTTAGTAAGATGAAAAAGAATATAATAAATTACATGAAGTAAACACATACAAAAACATGAAAAAAAGGGACGATCCAAATGTATTTTGTAGTTGTCTTTGATTATTGAAGAATAATCGATGCAATAACTTTAAGATGTGGTTGGATTCAATGGTAATATAAGGGACGAAAAAGATTTTAATTAAAAGAATATAGGGTATCCAGAAGAGGGAAAAATTTTGGATTTTTTTGGTAAAAACGGGGTTGGAATATCCCCTCGAAGTAATAGGATTGGAGTATTCCTAAAGATAAAGTTATAGGAATAATTTAGAATAAAACAGAGAATTCAAGTTCTTTTAATGAAAAACGGGGTTAGAGTATCCCCTTGGAGTAATAGGATTGGATAAGATGAAAATTTTAGACGATTTAAGAAAATTTATAAATCTCGAATAAATTCGAGAGGGAAAATTCAAGTTTTTTAGTGAAAAATGGGGTTGGAGTATCCCCTCAGAGTAATGAGGTTGACATGTCTTTAAAGATGCAAATCTTTGATGTTTTACAAGAAAAGTTTTTTTTTCTAAAAAGGATTTTTAAAATAAAAAACTGAATATTTGTATAAAATATATTTTTGACTTAAGCCTTGATATGAGTCTAAAGGGCTTATGTTGTAGGGGAATCAATCAGATGCATTTTAAAACATATTCCAGGTTAATTCAAAGGCATTAGGAGGTAGATGAGGTATAATTGGAAAGATAACTAGATAACCTTTAATGTGAAAATATTCAAAAAATCCTAGAAAATCATTTTTTGGGTGGATTTAATTTTTGAAGTTAAGTTCATCTTGATGTTGGCAGTATGTACAAGGAAGAAGGCATGATGGACTTTTAAAAATTGTTTTAGGCTTATTCGAAATCATTAGATCATGAACAATAACTTTTCAAAAAGGGAATTTCATAAAAGTTTTAAAAAATATATTTAAAATTTTAAGAAAATCATTAGAAGGGCCAAAATGGCTCAAACTGAATATAGCATGCTGGTTCCAAGGGTTTCAAATAGCAAATGTTCAAAAAATCAGAACTCCCTCATAAAGAATGATCCGAGGGTGAACAAGGCACCATTCGAAAGGTACTTAAATGTCTTTAAAGGGAAAATATTAGAAAATTCAAGAAAAATCATTCATGACTTGACAATAATTTTTCAAACTCAGACTATGGTGCTACCAGAGCAAAAATAAGGGATTATTTGATTTTTTGGTTTTCTCAAGGATGGGCTCGAACCTAGGAGGTCTAAACGTCCATAACAAAAAGGGACACATAACGTAGGCATCACGAATTCATTCCACAACCTCAGAGTAGTTTGGAATAATGAAACAACCCATTGACCATGACAGTAAAGATTGTATTGGACTTAAGGTCAAGGCTTAATACTTTAACAAAAGAAAGTAGCATTTTATTCCATGAATCCAGACTGAAAGGTTTAGTTTATCCTCTAGATTAAAAGGCTAATGTTATGAAAACATCAAACCCATGCTATTCTTTATCTATTAGAGGTAGCATAAACTTAACTTGGGGATTTGTTTGTGAAAATTAGATTTTTATAACAAACAAGCATGCATTTTGACATACAAATCATGAATAAAATATAGCATGCACAAAGATAAACAAGTGTTGCACATACAAACACATAAAGATGACATTTTGACATGGAAAAGGTAACAAAGTGCAAAAACATGACAAATAAGATGCATGGAAGTGATGTAAACATATTTATGTGAAGAAAAGTATACTGGAGTTGTCAAGATAGCATTTTTATGTTATGAAACTCCTGAAAATGCAAGAAAATGCATGAACATACTCAATGCATGATATGAAAACATTCAAATATGTGTTAAACATATGAAAATAGATGAAACATGACAAAAAATGCACCAATAAGGGGTTTTTTTATGACAAAATGAAAGACAATATATTTGGCCTACCATGCAACCTCAAGGCATCAAGAGAACATCAACATCCTAAGACTACCACAAACAAGGCAGCAATAATGCATGGAAGCCTTAATAGGGTCATGGTAACATAGAAAGGTCACTAAGACGATGAAAATGTTGAAAAATCAGAGAATATGCAAAGTTAAGTAGAGAAAATATATTAACGATTTCGAGTTTCAACCTTTTCTTTGAGTAGCAACTTTGAACTCACTTTTTTTAGGGTTAAACAGTAAGAAAGTGATGAAAAAAGGGTTTTTTTTAGTTAGGTATGGATAAAGAAGAGTTTTGAGAGGGAATATAAGTGAAATGGATGTTTATGGAAAAGACTTTTGGTGATAGTTTTGAAGGGCTCTTAGAATTGAGAAAAGTTTCTTGGTTTTTGGTTACCGTGGAATATTGAAAGAATATGAATTGGGTGTTTTTCTGCTGAGAATGTTGTTTTTGGTAGGGTTCCCCTTCAGTTGAGTCCAAAGTTGGCTTATATAGCTAGGTGGCTATGAAGATAAAAAATTAAAAAGTGATGGCATTTTGAGGTTTTAGTGCATGTACCTCATAAGAGATCAAGTACTATGCTCAGCTACCATGCAAACCCATTGGTTGCTCAGTAAAAATAGTGGATCTAGGCTATTTTATGCAACTGAGCATTGGAAAAGTTTAGCCATACCCTTTGACAAATTGCATAATGTCATGAAATGTCTGTTGTCATTGGCTATTTGGGCCTCAAAATTTTGTTTAAATCCAATCACAAGCGTAAAGACGAAGCTTGGTATGAATTTTGATGATTTTCGTGCAAGAAACATGTTTAAATTAGATTTTGAATCAGTGGTGCAATGGTTAAAAAATGGCTGAAACTAGGCAAAAATGCCTCTGTGTATCGATACATAAAGTAATTTTTATCCATGATCATTGACACAATGAAACCTATATCGATACTAAGAACAAAAATTTGTTTCTAGTCTAGAGACTTAGAGGTATGTATCTATACTTCATGAACTTGTATTGATACTCAAGCTTGTGTATTGCTACATTTTACCAAAAACCACAGCTATAGCTATTACCAAGGTCTATATCAATACAATCATGATGGGTATCGATACATCTCATAAGGTTTCAAGACCAAACCCCATATATTGATAGCCCATAAAAATTCAAATTTTTGGCGACACAAAAGCCTTATATAAATACTTATGCACCGATATAACTTACAGGTACTAATGGCTTGAGTTACCTCACCTAGACCTGTGTACTCACTTGAATGATTCCAGTGATACCCTAAATGTTGACCATTGATGCCTCATCTTACATTTTTCTTTAATGTGACCTATAAACATTTTAAACCTTATAAAAAAAATTTTCACTTGGCATCGTGTCACCTAATAGTGCTTAGCAAAACAGCACTCATCAGTCACCTTCAGTTTATTTTTATTTTTCTAATTCTATCACCTTTTAATTATGTCTTCGGATGCTAAAAATGGACTTGGACAAAATGAGGTGCCTACATAGACCTTATGTGTAATATTGTGTTTCCTCAAAGAATCTTCCACAGACTTATTACAAAAAAGCATACCTTTATCGCTAATCTTAGCCTAAGGAGCTTCAAACTATGTAAAGATATTAGACTTCTCAAAATCCAAAACTACTTTAAGGTCATCAGTCTTGGTGGTTTTGCTTCCACCTATTTTGAGACATAATCAATAGCAAGTATAATGTAAAGGTTACCAAAAGAAGAAGGGAAAGGTACTCTAAAATCAATGCCCTATATAAAAAAATTATATAATAACTTTACGTGATTAAGATATTTGATTTTTAGCAGCTGAGCTACCTGTTCTTTGACAATGATCACAAGACTTGCAAAAGAGGTATGAGTCTTTAAATAATGATGGTCAATAGAACCCACAATCAAGTATTGTTAATGTTGTTCTTTTTAATCAAAAATGCCCTCCACATGTTTAAGAATGATAAAAGGTTTAAATAGATAGAAATTTTGAACCAAGTATACACTTTCTTATAACTTTATTAGGGTGATGCTTCCAAAGATATAGATTGTCACAAATGTACTAATTAGCATCACTCTTGATCTTATCCCTTTAAGCTCTAGTCAAGTCCTCTTGTAACTTCTTAGTGGTTAAATAATTAATAATGTCCGTATAACAAGGGGTTAACATGCCAATTGAAAGGAGTTGCTCATCTAGAAAGTTTTCGTGTAATGGATTGTGTCCTTTTCATGAACGAGGTAGCTAAGATGGTCTGCAATAAAGTTTTCACTACCACTCTTATCTTTTTTTTTTTGTAAAAAAAAGTATCCATCTAATTAGTCTCAGTTTTGCATCCTTTTTTGTCAGCAAGTACCTAAGAGCGACATGATCAGAAGAAATAATTACTCTAGTACTAATCAAATAAGAAAAAAATTTCTCTAAAGAAAAAATAACCACAAAAAGCTTTTCTCGGTTATGGTATAGTTTAATTATGCATCATTTAATGTGCAAGAGGCATAATAGTTGGTGTTTGCTAAGCCATTGCCTCAAAACAACCACTACAACATAGTTACTTACATCAAACATGATCTCAAAGGGCAAATTCCAATACGATGGTTGGATCACAGTTGCTGAAATCTAGAGCTTTTTCAATGTCTAAAATGCCTCTTTGCATTTATCATTTAAGTGGAAGACCATATTTTTTTAATGCATTGAAGCAATGCTATCTTCAAAAGATCCTTGATAAATCTATATAGAAACATACATGACAAAAAAATAGAACAAAACTATCTCACACATTTTAGTGGTGGCAAAGAACACATAAGGTTTATCTTAGATTTATCAACCTCTTTTCCCCTAGAAATAACATGCCCAAGAACTATACCTTGATCCACCATAAAATGAAAATTTTCTTGTTCAACACAAGGTTACTTTCCATGCATCTTTCAAGCACAAGTGTAAAATTTCTAAACATTTATCAAAAGAATCACCATAAACACTTAAATCATCCATAAATACTTTATGATGTTTTTAACATAACAAGAAAAATGCTAACCATACACCTTTGGAATGTGGCTATTGTGTTACAAAAACTGAACGGCATGCTTCAGTTGGCAAATAGGCATATAAAGGTTAACTTTTTTTGGTCCTCTAGAGTGATGACAATCTAATTATAACTTGAGTAATCATCAAAAAAATAATGAGAATGGCCAGTTAACCTTTTAAGCATTTAATCAATAAAAGGCAAAGGGAAATGGTGTTTACATGTTGCCAATTTAGTGTACGGTACTGAATGTAAACTTGCTAATTTAAACCCAAGTAAGAACAAGCTCATTATCTTCATTCATTACAATGGTGATTCTAAACTTCTTAGTAACCACTTGTACTAGGCTCACCCATTTGCTATCTGAGATTGGATAAGTCACCCAACATTTAGGAGCATCAGTATCTCCTTTTTCATAATTTCCATCAAAAGAAAATTTTTTCGTATTTTTGCTCATCTTGTTTCTTTTAATCCTTTTTTTAATAAAACTTGGTGCACACACATGGATGGGCTTATTTCTTGAATATTAACAATCGTCCAACCAATTGCCATTATACGATTGTCAAGAATGTGTACTCAAAATCCTTGCAGAGCTGGAAGTGTTCATAAATTAAACATGAGGGAAATGATAAAAATTCTCGACATGAAAATTTCATCTCAACCAAGACTCTTCCTTTGTAAAATAGAAGGAGGACATCATATGAATCACTCGTCTAACTGATCTTTGATGTCTAACACTTGGAGTCACCACTGATCACTTGGGTTAGGCATGATCAGATGCCTATTGAAACTGATGTTTCAAGTTACAAAACTTAAAAAATCGATCACAAGGTCTATATGATTTCGAGGCTCATCAATTATGTTCAAGATTGTTTAGTACAAGGAAGTATTGACATTTCCACAATGCTCGAAATTGGTACATTCTAGCTATTTCTTACATTGGTTTTGGTTTTGGTTTTCGTGGTTTTAACTTGCCATTATTTTGATATAACCCTTTTTTATGCATGAATTTGTGTAAAATGATAAATATGGGTTTTTTGGAAAAATCTAAATCTCATATGCGGCTTGAAGAGGTAGGGAACATAAAGATTTTTGATTAAAAATGATATTTAAATTTAATTTTAAAAATCAGATATTTCATGTCCAGCACCGAAGAGATGCGAACACGAAACATAACCTTTATGATTTTTGAAAATGATTTAGAAATATGAATGAAAAATGGACACTACAAAAAGAAACATGATAGTCAGGCATACAAAAGATAAGATTATATTTGTGTAAAATAATCATACAAAAGAGGGAAGAGGGAATGGGTGGTCGAAATGTATCTTGTAACTATCATTAGTTATCTAGAAATAACCAAATTAACAATTATCTAGAAATAACCAAATTAAAAATCTTTGATACATGTTTGGATTCATAGATTGACTGAGGCTCAAAAAATAGGTTTGAAATTTAAAAAACTCTGTAGAAATCAGGGAAAGGAAAATGTTAATTTTTTAGTACAATTTTGAAAAATAGGGTTAAAATATCCCCTCAAAAAAAGGATTGGAGTACCCTCATAGAAGAATATTTCTGTAGTCATTGGAGAAGCAGGATTGAAGATTTAGATTAACAAGGATTCAGTAATTTCTTGACATCATGACATTTTGGACATTTTTTGACATAATCGATGATTTTTTGTTAAAAAAAAAGGTTAAAATAGAAATGGTAAAATTTGAAAAATGCTTGTGCATTGATTCAAGCCTAAAGGAGTTGGCACATATTTTTTGACTCGATAAGGTTGGTTGGACTCATTTAGAGGCATTTGAAAGCCTTAAAGTGGGAATTAAAAAAAATTAATTAATTTTGATAAATGCTAAAATGGGGACAACATCATGCTATCCCATTTTTGATTTTATTCTAGGCTGGTTTGAAGGTTTTAAGGATTAGAGAAGGTGCCATTGGAAAAGGGCTTAATAAGGGTTGACATAAAAATTTTTCAAAAATCTTGAAAAATCATTTTTTGAGAGGAAATAATTTTCGTAGTTGGGTCTAATTTGATACGACAACATGTATAAGGGAAAGAGTATACTGAAATTTAAAAAAACATACCCGACTCATTCAGAATCGATAAATCCTAAACAATATCTTTTGGGAAAGCTAATTTCATAAAATTGTTGAAAATATTTTAAAAATCCAAAAAAATCCTTTGATAGGTTGAAATGGCCCAAACAAAATGCAAATCACTGATTTGATGGGTTTTAGATATCATTGGCTTAAAAAATTATAACTAACTTATCCGGAATGATTTGAAGGCAAATGAGACATCATTGGAAAGGTCATTCAATTCCCTTCAGGGCAAAAAATCAAGAAATTCTAAAAAAATATTTTATGGCTTGAAAGTGTTTTTTCAAGTTGGCGACACAGTGCCACCAGTGTTAAACATGGGAAATTTTGGTTTTTTAGGTTTCTTAAACGGAGCTCGGACTATGGACATCATTGGAAAGGTTATTCAATACCCTTCTCGACCAGTATCAAATAATGAATTTGATGATTTTGAGCTTTTGTTGTTCAATGATTCAATGAAATCTGTATCTCTACTTCTTCAGTTATTTTGAACCTTCATTTATAACTGTAAATTGATTCATAGATGTTGGTCATTTAATATGGTGGTTAGAGAGTCATTTTAGCCTTCATAAATGCTAATTTCCATTCAATCCCGTGCTATAGTATCGATACAATATCAATAGTATTGATACACAGTTCAAAAAAGTGACCATTACAACTTGGTGTATCGATACTGGGGTCTGAGTATTGATACTAAGCAAGTTGTATCGATACAAATACCTTTATATCGATACATATGAGGGTTTTAGCCAAATGTAAGCTACTACCAAACCTTGTATCGATACTCATAGAGTGAGTATCAATACTAAGCAGCCTGTATTGATGCATACACACTTGTATCGATACATTTGAGGGTTTCATACAAACCATGGCTGCTGCCAAGCCCTGTATCGATACTCATGGAGTGAGTATCGATACTAAGCAACCTGTATCGATACATATATTCTTTGTATCTATACATTTGAGGGTTTTATGCATAGTATCAATACATATGTTCTTTGTATCGATACTAACCTTTAAAACTTGTTTGTGATATCATTTTTGTTGACTCAAACACATCTCAATAATTATAAACTTAGTATTTTTAAAGATGTTTTTCAATTTAAACACAAATACGAAGTTGAGTATTAATTTAACTTTAGTTTGTTTGTTATATCAAAACTGAAATTAAGGTTAACAATCTCTCCTTTTTTGACATAACAAAACTTAAGATAAATTTGCTTGTGTTTGAGTTTAACGAGGAAATAACTCCCCCTCAATAAGGTAAAAATTTATTTTAAGAAATGAAAGAAATGACTGCCCCTCAATAAATTGCCCAAGATTAGAAATTAAACTTTTAAGTTTAACATATAATTTGGATTCTAATGTATGCATAATAATTCATAATTTATGTTTCAACATATGCATAATCAATTCATGGAAAGCAACATATGGCAAATTTAAGGTCTTTCTCCCCCTTTTTGTTATATCAAAACAGAATTCAAGGAT
>JBBYHM010026487.1:0-10148 GCA_038381775.1 Adansonia rubrostipa
TGGTAGTTGTGGCAATTGTGACGAAGAGTTTGAGAGAATTCTTATTAGTCAAAAGTTCGTTAGATCGAGAGAAGTAACCGAAAGAATGTGTAGTGATTTTTATCGAGTGTGCTACTTAAAAGGAAAGTACTTCTGTTGCATGAAAAAATATTAAGAAATAGATTTTTTAACAGTTTCCATGAATGAACCTTCAAACGATGCTCACCAAGATATAACTAGAGTGGTGCAAACATAAGAATTCTGCTGGTTTTTCAAGTTTAAGCTCTTTAGTCTTCACATAGTTATAGACCTTGCTAGCTGATTTATAAATCATCTTAGTCATATGCTACACAAACGGCTAAATAATGCTGGAGTACAGGAGTGCCGGATGAATGAGTGCTAGAGAATGTGTAGCGTTGGAGTATTGAAGAACTAGAGTATTTTGAGCACTGCCAGGGGAGTGGAATTGGGCAATTACATAACTGCCCAAAAGGCTAAAATATAAAAGACACCCTCTTAGATCAACCTTGGTTTTCCAGTCACCGGGTATCCTTATCTCATGATCCTCCATTCTCATTTTTTAAGACAGATTTCCAAAGCAAAATCACCTTTGTTTACTTGAACAAATTGTGGGATTAGGATCGGTAATAATTATCATATCATCAAAACAGTAGCATATATGCTGCAGCAAACTTTTTTGATCAGGTTATAGGATCATATTTAGAAAGAAGAATTCCAAATAATGGTTATGTCAGTCAGCTATCTGCAAGATGATAATGTATCTCTCTCTTTTCACAAATTTTCGTTACTTTAATTGCCAATAAGATAACTTCAAATTTATATAACTTCGCAATTCTGAAATTACTGTTTTTGGATGTGAATTTAAGGCAAAAACCTCAAAAACCTGAGTTGGATTTACCCAAAAAAAGTCTCAGCAACTTTAACATCAAATCCATTGCCTCTTTGTAGATAACGCTCTAAGCCACTGGAATCTGCTTTCCACGTCGAAGTTTTCATAAATATCATCAAGGATGGCCAAATATTGATAAAAATATCTAATATTATGCAAGTGTTTCAGCTTCTAAATCATTAGCAAATGGAGCCAAATGTAAATATATATATATATATATATCGGATTGTTTCAATGATGGGTCAATTCTGCACCTCGAGAGGAAGAGAATATTATAGTATTTGAATATTGACACGAAAGAAAATTATTGAATACAAAAATATCAGATAGCAAGAGAGTTGGGCCAAAAGGGTGCTCAAGTGCGGCGTTGACCTAGTGGGAGTTGGGTCCAATTTGAGAGGCAACTTGTAGTAAATCTGGGTCCAGTTGGGTTCAATGGGGATCTGTCGCATCCCATGTGAGGGTAGTCCGAGCATATGTTATGCCCAGACGGACCGAGCCAGTTGAAGTTCAAGTTTACAAGTTGAACTTTATAGATATTGGCTGCTCAATTGAATATGGGGCTCCATGCCGTTGGATTAAAACCTGAGCTCTCTTCACCGAATGGCCCAGAAAATGCAAGACATTCTGCTGGTGGAACCAGCTCTGTGTCCTAGATTCTAGACAGGTCGAAATTAAGTTAGGCCCTTAGCTAATCAGTTCCACTATAAAGGGCTTTTCCAACGTCTAGTTCAATCAGAAAACCTGAAATCAAGCTTTCTTTTCCACCCCAACTTGTTTTCCCTTTTGGGTAACCCCACAAGCAATCGTTTATGAACAAAATATCTAATAAAAGTTACCATATCGGGATAACAGGATATACTCATTTACTCATTCCTATTGTATTTACGTATTTTTCATATAACATTATATTTTATATCATATTTTAATATTTTTTTAATTATGTTATGTTTGAATCGTATATCGTATCTAATTATAATACTACCATGATGTGGTTATATGCAACTTAGACCGAAAAAATCTTACCTTCCAAAAGGTTGCACTGATTGAGCTATAACTGGCTTTTTTATGTCTTCATGCATATGATCCTACAGTGATACTGCACATTCTTTCGGTGGTTATTCAAAGTCATCCGTGAAGTGAAATGTGGTCCAAAAACAAAAGATCTCACAGATTTTTTTTTCCTCAGAATGCAAACAACGAAACAAGAAAAGAAAAGAAAAGAAAAAAATAAGGCAGAATGGAAGATTCATGAAAAAAAGAGAACTCACGTGTCTGGATCATGTCATTTTCGTGAAATGGGATTAAAATTCAGATCTAATAAATCCAAAAATGTGGAAGTCAAAAGTTGTTATCTACTCCCACCAAGCAGAGCACAAGCAAAAAGGAGCTTTTCTTATCAAGGAACTAACAACTACTGTTAGTAATACCCCATTACCGTGGGCAGGGATTTAAATTCAGGTTCCGGACGCATTTTTAGTTGAGAACGTCGTGAATATTACTGCAATCAATTATCGATAAATATCAATGATGAATATCTGTTAAAACAGCAAAATAAAAACTATAATATTACATAAATCTATTATTTAAATCCGTGATTATCATGGGTAGAGAAAAGAGGGAATGGTTGCTATTTGACATGCATTGCCTATTTGCTTACGTCTCTATGTGTCCCAGGTGGGTTGGCCGGTTAAAGCTACTACCACTCAATTGCCTCCAGCACCACCATTGTTGCCTTCTATCAGCCTCTCCATGCCTCCCTAAGTTTCTTAGTTGATAATACATTGCACATCCATGAAATCAAAAACCTAAAATAGCGGTTCCATTTCCCGAAATATCTTCTTACCATTGCTTCTACAATGAAGCCATGAGTATTGATAATTACTAATAATTAACCTTCTATCTTAATCTTTTCTTTGATGTACTGTCTCCAAAAGAATTGCATACCAATGAAATATAAATATATAACATCCCCTAAGTTTAGGGTTCAAACTTCAACTCTTTCTTCTATTTTCATTTTTCAGATTTCGGATTCTTTTTGAAAAGAAGGAAAAATTAAAACAGAAAGACTAAAACCTTTTATCAACAGATTGAATAAATGTTGAAAGTTTGCTAATAAAGCTTAACAGTCAAAGCACTGACATAATCATGAAATTACTTAAGACTTTTTTGGCAGGATATCCATTAATTTCAATGTCCAAAGAACATGGTTTCTTGGCTTCAAACTTTAGTTCTAGTTTCCTGTAAATCAATCATGTTTAATTTAGTTAAAAGGACGGTGGTGCGATTCAGGCGTGGTAATGTTTCTTTGTTTTGAGGGCAAATTCAATCCCTTAGAGACATGTGCACCTATAGAAAAAGTAAATGCCGACTCACAAGTGGGCTTGTGTCAAAATCAACCACCATTATAAATACCCACTTACATGAACATCAATAATTCACAACACCAATAAAGGAGGCTTAAAACTTCAAATATATTCCACTATGGAGAAGAAAATGCAACTTAATTTTCTTCATTTCGCCTTCTTTCTTGTCTTTTTTTTGGTTGCAATATTTAATATTGCTGGTGTCGTTGGTGATAGGAAAACACTAACCTCTTCCCAAATGTATATGGAGCCTAATACCCCAAGTTCGGGTTCCTCCAATGGTGCTAGTGGTTCAGGCCATGGGCCTAACTGGGACTATAGTTGGGGATGGGGTTCAAGCCCTGGGAGTGGATGGGGTTATGGTTCAGGCTCGGGCAGGTCGCCTAATGGGTTTGGGAAGGGTTATGGATTTGGATATGGCACTGGAACTGGGTCAGGTTCTGGGTATGGTTATGGGACTGGAAGTGGTGGTGCTCACGGTGGTGGTTACGGGGCTGGAAGTGGACAAGGCAATTCCGATGGCAGCGGCTCCGGTGGAGGCACTGGTGGTTCAAGCGACAACAGCAACGGCTATGGTAACCGCTGGCCCTCAAGTAACAGCAACCACCATGGTTAAATCGAAGGTTCTGTCGACTTGGTTGCTTGACAGTAGAGTATGGTTAGTATGTAATATAAAATACATGGTGTGTGTAAGATGATATATATAGTTTGAATCTATGTTAGTTTTTGTAAGTTTAAAACTATCATTATGTACTAATTATAATATTTAGTTTGAGTTTTTCACCTACTTGCCTGATTGCCTTGATAATCTGTTTATGTCAGTTTTGTAAGCTAAAACTATCATTATTTACTGATTATACACTTAAGGAAAAGCAAAGCTAAAGCATCTGAACTGGCCCTGGGCAATGAAACGAGCTTAAGACGACCTGAGAAAAAGCAAAGTCTTAACTCCGACTTTTCATTTCTATTAATTAGTATATTTGAACAAGAATATAAGAGTATAATTCTTTAAATATATGAAAAAAATTTAAAAATATTAAATATACTCATGTTACATAATTGTATCAGATATTCATTTCGAATTCGAGTAGCATAACTTTAAGGTAAGTCGAGATTCTACCTTTTAATATTTGCTGAGTTTCTTTGAAAAACAATTTAAACCTAAAATCCATAAGGAAGATTTACGTTTGGAAAACTGAGTCTGAAACTGAAACCAAAAGTGTTGAACTTTTCACCAAGCCCTAAAGGCCCTGAACCCAAAAGTAAAAGATCATATATATATAGATATAGGCTGAATTTTTCACCTGATCTTGAACCAATCTAGTCCACCAAAACAGCAGGCAGCATTGCAAGGCATGATATTTCATTCCTTCCTAGGTCTAACAATGGGATTCGGACATGAAACTTTCAACTTCCACCTTTCAGGTTTCCAACCTGAGTTCTTATGTTTCTAACAGAGTAGAATCCAGCTGATGCACTGGCTTGGCCTCCTTACAAATCATACTTTTTTATTTTCTAAGTTGATATTTTTGCAATGCAACATTGATGCCGAGAGGATAATATTATTTGGGAACTCAAGTTTAGCCTAATTAGTTTATAAAAGTTACATTTTTTTTAAAGATGTAAAATTTAACAAATTTACAATTTGAATCCCGGTATCTACGACCACTTACCTAAAAAAAATAAAAATAAAAAACTTTTGTACATAGCATTCCACTATGAAAGTCGGGGTACAAAGAGCAAAAATGGGTAGCACTAAACTTACTAAAAAAAAGGGAGAAGGCATATGTTGGATGAGTAACTATGACAAACCCAAGAAAAATGAGCTTTGGAGATGTCCTGACATTACATCGGCAGAGAAAACAAAGAAAGCCGAACGAGAAATTTAACTTCCAGGTTTGAAACCAATGTGCTTTTAAACCAAGTCAGGGCCATTTGAACTTGGGCCAACATCTTCTTTTCGGGGGGGGGGGGGGGGGTAAATCCACAAAGTTCCTGCTCATGTCTTCCCAGTACTCAACCAAAAAACAAGAATCAATGCTTAAACTGCAAGTCGCTGTTGATGTTTGGATTCATCTTCATTGAAACAGCAATGGATCGTCAATGGTCTCCCAATGTTTAGACAAGGTTGTTCTGCCAAATGTTGCAGAGGGGACTGCATCCACATTTCTCTTTGGAGAAAAGAACAGTAGGTGTGGAAGGTGGAAGTTGTCACATTCAATTGGAACCCCAAACCAAATAAGAAGTCCAACTCAAGAATGTTCATCTCTATCGTGCTGATTCCTCCCACTTTGGCATAGTAGGCATTGTTGTAATACCTGAAAACCCCCCAATCAAACAATAATGTGGAGGAACAAGGATGAATCATAAAATGGGAAATTTCCATTTTTCAGTTTTCACTTTTGTCAATTTTAGATTTTGTTGCTTATAAAAAGGGAAAATCGAACTATTTATGAGTAGACCGGCCGAAAATTTTGAGTTCTCTCTATCCAAACCTAAGACGGATTGCTCTAAATTTATAAAAATCTTATTTAATGTCCGACTCATTGGATCATAAACTTCTATCTGGTAAACTTGGAAAGTTAGTTAGCAGGTACAGCTATTGTCAAAAAAAAAAAAAAAAAAAAGAAAATGACAGCAAACAACTGCTATGATTGCTTGTAAACTCAGTGAGGTCTTCAGCCAATAATTAAACACAGAACGCATCCAATGGATTTTTTTTTTTTTTTTGGTTTTTTAAACAAAATGGATGGTCCTGATCGAGCTGTCATTAGCTCTAATCATGGCATGACCTGTATTATTACAGTTTAATGGGGATTTCCGTGGGTGCCTTGATAGACAAAGACGACAGCAGCAGCTAGCAATCTAAGGTAGGGCTGTATGGTCAGAGGGTGTGGTTTTTTTCTCACATGGCTGTATTTTGTTGGAAAAAACAGTGTCGCTTTTATCATGTGCATGCTTGATTTGTCTTGTAAGAAGTTTTTTTTTTCTTTTTTGGGTGAAAATCTTCGAAGTGGGAAAAAGAAAATATATTAGCACACATATGGTTTGAAACCTTTAATCATAGCTGAATATTTCCATTAAACATTGAAATTCAGATGAATTTTGAAATTTGAAAACTTCAACTCTCAATCAAGAATCCGAAAGAATTCAACTGGTTGAAGAGATTTTTCAAAAAAAGGGGTCAAACTCAGAACCCAATTTCGAGAGACACTAAATTCAACTAATAAACAACAGATGAAGATGGCTTAATTCAGCTTTGAAACCCAGATCAAATATCCAGGAATCATAAATTTAAGCAAAGAAAAAAGACTGAAAATACTTACATGTCATCCATGAACTTGGCAGAAACCAAAACACTGGTTATAAGTAGCCTATGAACATTGAAAGAATTGACAGGCAAAGACGGCTGCAACTGCACAAATCGATCAAGATAAACATAGGCTACCACGAAGCAAGACGGGCTGCAATTTGCATACTTAAAGATCCTCTCGAGATAGCTTCTAATGGATATAGTTGGCTTAGCAAGGCCATGAAAAACTGACATCCTTTGGGACTCAAACCGGCGGCTTTGATCATTAGACTCAGCCACTCTTTGCAGCAGAGAAGACAGGAAAGTTATCACTCTGGGAACAGGTTCTTGGTCGAGGTTGTACTTGGTAGATGCTTCTGCCATTTTTTTCACTTTTCTTGTTTGTTGGGTTGGTTGGTTTGTCTGTTCAGCAGTGTGTTTCTCCTGTCTTAGCTTAGCTGTATCTTAAAAAGACAGCTTCGTTTAGCTTGCATTTTGCTTGTACGGAGAGAGCTCGCGCATAATTTTTAAACATTTTATTTTCTTACATTAACAATAAATATATTATTAATTAGGGCAGTAAACCGAACAAAATTCGAGTTTCTTCTATCGGATTTAAATTTTTGATATTTTAATTAAATTTAAATAATTTAAATTTAAATTTTTAGATAAAATTTTGAGTTTGAACTTATTTTACGGTTTTTAAAATTATCATTTAAGTAGGAGAAGATTTTATTTGGAAAACTTAGGTCGAGAATGAGCTGGATCTAATTGACATGTTTGTCTTTGCCATCCAAATAATGCCTCAAATGTCTTTCCTTCTATGGCTTTTATTTTTAGGATTATGATTAAATTTATTGTAATATTTTATATATTATATAAATTAATATTAAATTTTGCTATTATATTTTAATATAATTTGTTTTTATAACTTGTGTTAATAGAATATTCTATAAAATATTACAATTCTATTATTTTATCTAAAAAATTAAGCACCCTAATAAAATTCAATGTTGAATCATGATTTGGTGGTGAGATTTATCCTTTAATCTCTTTATTTTCTTAATAATTTTATTGGCTAAAATGAAATCAAATGACTTCTTAACATCCATAATTAGTTGCCTAAGCTCTAAATCAAATTGCTAGATGCTTTAATTTACATCATTTGACAATAAAAGGATAATAAAAACATAATATCAAAGTCAAAAATTTTTGTAGTAGTGAATTCAAAAACTTGAAAAATGAACAAATTGTCTTCATCCAAATGTAATAATGGATTATTAGAAAAATGGGATTAATTTTTTATGCAATATAAAAAAAACTTGTAAATAAATAAATCGGACCCTAAAATTGACATTTTTCGTTTAGATTAGAGATGCATATGGGTTGGGTTATCTATCTGGTCAGATCAAACCTGAGTTTCTTTTTTTTGGTATAGTATTTTTAAATTAAAATAATATATTTTTATTTAAATTTAAAATATATAAATATTAATGTAAATATGATTTTTAATATTTTTTAATAAGGTGAAATAATTTTGGGCCTATAAGCCGAACCCAGACTTAAAATTCAAAATTTTTTTAATAGCCATCTGGCCCTACCCACGGAAACCTGTAATTTAGATTTGGATTGAAATTGTATCCAATGTTACTCATATTCGAGATAAATGTTATATACGAGTATATGTTCAATTTGAGTAAATTTAAAACAAAATTATTTATTTATGAGATTGTACTCACATATTTATATATGAATATATTAAATACGAACATTTTAAAATAAAATATTCAAATAATATAGATACATAATTATTGTAGTTTTGGTTGGTTTTCTTTAATGGAAAGTATATGGGGGGAATTGAAGTGACTTAATTAAGTAGCTTGGCTAAGACATAATGAGAGGTTTCTTTTTCTTATGAAAGAATTTAGATTCTCAACCCTAATTGAGTCATGATTCAAAAGTCCACATGGTTATTTTGTTAGGCAATGACTTCACTTCTAAAACCAGAAAAGATGTGACGTTGTGTATACTCATCGAGGCAACTTTAGGGAGCAAATTTTTTACATTGGTATTTACTAACATGATTTTAAGTGTCTGCACAAATCAAAACAATTCATGATTTTGAATTTAGCTTTTGTGCTTTTATCACGGATTGAAATTCAAACTCTAAACATATATAAAAATTAAATTAACGCACGAATTATAAAAGTTTGAAATCTTTGTTGCAATTATTTGAATATTGATATGGCATTTACAAAATGAGAATGAATTCCCCAAAGCACACTTTCAGATTCGATCTAAAGATCCAATTAACTTCAATATATGGTGCAACTTTTTCAGGTTAAAGAAGTAAAAAATGAGGTATGGTTTGATTCCAAGTGAATTGCAAATAAAATGTTTAATCTGATTCTTTTATTTTTATTCCATACTAGAAGAACTGCATAAAATCTTTCGATTCTTCTTACTTTTCAATGATATCCAACGATCAATGCAATTTTCTTGGAACTTTTTCATTTCATAGAAGTGAATTCTTATTCTTAAAAAGCAAACAGCATTTCCTACTGATTTGTCCCTTCCATTGGATCTATTCTTTCCTTTTATTTATCCAAGTTATCTTATCTCCTTCTTTTGTATCGGATTTTTGCTGACTTACTAGAAATCCCAATTCAAACACTCCTTTTGATTACGTCATTTGCTTGATAGGTCCTCCTGCCAACCTTTTTTCTTTTTTGCTTCTTTAATCTCTAGATCAACACTCTGTATATTTGGTAATTAAATATCCTAGTAAGATCGACAGGCTGACAGCTTTTCCTTCCAAACAATGGCAATCTCGTTTAAGCATTGTGGGCTATGAAATTAAATGGTTCAACTTTCGAATAGATAAAAATACATGACGATTTTTAATTTTTTTATGCAGATATTTTAGCAGTTAGACGAAAGATTAAATAATTAGATAAATATCATTTAAACATTTAATTCAATGAATAATATATCGAATAAAATGTACATTTTGAACTGCTTCATTTACGAATTATGTCATGGCCCACAACCAATGATTAATTAATGACGTGCATATATTGATAATGTGTAGAAAACATGCAAGTTGTTGGGTAAAAAACTTGACAAAAATTCCAGTTCGATTATAATATATATATATATATATATGTATGTATAAAAAGATGAAACTTCTTTTCGGCGGATAATAAGCATAGATTCTGCTTTTTGTTAAGATTAATTAGTTTAACCACACCAAACTAATTATAGCTTTGCTTCCATATTTTCTTTTTCGTAAATTAGCTTCACGTACGATTTAAATTTAATAATTCGTATATTTTTATTATATTTTAATTATATTTAAAATATTTTATTATATAAAATTTGTTACACTATTAATTTATGTTATATATTTTAAAATATTTATATATTTATATTATATTTATAATATTTTTATATTATATTTTATATCATATTTTTAATTAGTTTATCATATTTGCGTCTTTATGAAATCACATAATTTGGGGAAAATACATGCAAGCAAGCAAATCAAGTAAGACTAGACACGCAAGCTTTGCGGCCAGAAGTCAAATTATTCATGCTCCTC
>JBBYHM010026498.1:0-10148 GCA_038381775.1 Adansonia rubrostipa
CAAAAATATCACATTAACCCTAAAACGTAGGGTTTTTCTAAATGATCCCTAAAATTTCCTAACTTTACAATTTAGTCCTTCCATGAAAGAAACATCACAAAACAACATAAAATAGAACAAAATCAACATGGTGAATACATAAAAAATCAAATGAAAAGTTCAGCCAAACACCCTTGCTCTTAGAATAAAATTTACAACTTTTGCAATTTATTCTCTATATGATTTAAAATACAAAATCAAACATCAAATACATCAAAATCAACTTGGAAAGCATGCTAAAAGTCACAAGGAACATTCGGCCAAGTACCTTTGGCCTTGGAATAAAAATTTTGCAATTTTGCAAATAAGTCCCTAAATTTTTTAAAATTACAAAATGACATCAAAATGATGAAAAACGCATGAAACATATTTATACATATTAGAATAAGCATGGAAACACTTCTAAAGGTTTTGGCATGATTCAACCAATATTGAATGGCCATAGAAAAAATTTTACAATTTTTATAATTTTGTCCCTAAGATTTTCATAATTACAAAATAGCCTAAAAAGTAAAAAACGTCGCATACATACATGTAAGTTTTGCCAAGCATGGAAATACCCTTCCAAGCTTTTCAAAAATTTGGGAATATTATTTTTAGGCCCTTATAAATTTCAAATATTACAAAATAGTCCAAAACATCATTAAATCAAGCATGAAAATTATCCAAGGATCATAGGAGTTTCAGCCAGCATGTATTTCACCAAGAAATAATTTTCCTCATCACATATTTTCATGAATATTAATATACATACATGTTATACTTTTTATCAAGCATAAATATGCATAAAAACATAATAAATAATGAATAAATCAACATAAATCAACATAAAGATATTAAGAAAAATAACATAAAATAACAATATTTCTACTAACAAACACAAATTATCATGATAAAAATCAATTTATTATTAATAAAAATTAAATAAAACAACAAAATCAAGAAACTTTCTTCATAGCCATCATACCTGGCCTTTCAACATGGATTAAAGCCCATGAGCTAGAGTAAGATTTTGGCTCACTATAAGGAAGAAAAACAAATGAAAGTAACAAAAACTAAAAAAGTTTTAAGTATTTGTACATTAAAAAGCTTAAAAATTTAAGAAAATTAGGTGTTTTTAGTTTTTTTTTTCTTAGTATAAGAATGAAAAGGCTTCTCATGAAAACTTTCTCCCCTTATTTATAAAAGGGAAAATCAGCCAAGGGTGGTAAAAAAACCCCTTGGCCAAATGCTTCTAAAATTTTCTGCCATTTTCCTTTTTTTTTTCATTTGTATTCATTTAGTTAACTTTTCTTAGATTTTTTTCATTTTGATAAAGTGTAATTAATTATTTTTGTCATTTTTCATGATGATTGACATCATAATCTAGAGACATAAGAGAAAAAATTTAATTTGAATAAAAACAAATTATAGGGACTAACTTGTAACAAATCAAAAAATTATATATTCAAAGAATAAAATTTCACATATACAAATTCAATTAAAAATTTAATCAAAATAAGTTTCTTGGGCTTATTAGAAAAGAAAAATGGGCTCATTGGGCTTAGTAGAATGTTAATGGGCTTATCTTGCCCATTAGAGAAATTAATGGGTTTTAAGACTTATGAAATGGAAAAATAAATATTGGCCCATTAAAAATAAAATTAATAAATTTTCATATGATAATTCAAAAATGAATTTTTAAGAAATTTTATGGTTAAGAAAAAGCCAATTAAAAATTTCAAACTTTTAAGATTTTATAAGAATAACCTTTATAAAAGAAAATTATTATTTGAAAACAATGCAAAACTCATAAAAATGAAATGAATTTTAAAAATCTAATTTGATATGAATCTAATGAAATTATTTGAAGAATTTTAAAAGTTATAAACTCAAAAAAATCCTACTAATAAATTTACGGAGTTAAAAACTTCATATTTTGGAAATGAGAAAATTCCAAAAATATTTTCAAATTATATAAAAATGAATTAAATTCAATACATTTGTCAAAATACTAATTTATAAAAATAATAAAGATGAAAATCTGAAATCCATAATAATTTTTACATAAAACATTTCATGCGCATGACACTCGCGGTATTATGAAAAATTCAAATTTAATAAATAAATTTAACAACTTGGCACCTTGTGGTATAGAATGTCGATATGAATTTTTCTTTGAATATTTTTGATTTTTTGAGGTGCATATAGGTATCGATAAAAATATAAGACGATCAACTTTCCAAGTTTTACAAAAAATTCTTAAAAAATTCCTATAAGTCAAAAATGTGACAGTGATAACATTTGTAGAAATAAATCTCAAACTTTCACAAATATAAAGTTAAAAGCTAATTTTTTACCTTGACGTTCATTTTTTTATCCGAGGTTGGCCCTTGAAATGACACTTTTTTTTGTCACGTGCACTTGCAGCCAATTAAACAACACTAAAAATGTTTTAAAAATGTTCAGGCCACTTGAAGAAAGCCTACCCCCAATCAGGAGGCCACTCAGTTCTTCATCTCGAATATTTTTAGATTGTTAAGGAAAGAGCCTGGATAAAATTCAGTGTCAACACAATAGAGTTTTCCTAAAAGGAGTTAAGGCTAAGAATGAGAAACGAGAAAGGAAAGAAGAATTAAGAGAAAACAAAAGATTCTTCCCTATTATTTTAATTAAAAAAATAATAATTGAAGCTATATGCTGAGCATGAAGATTGTTTTGCTGTATTTCATTAACAAGTTACTAATACATTTTTCACATTTTTTAACCATTTATTTATCTCTATTTTCTTTCTTGTCTCTCCTATATTCCTATATATTCACCATGGGTATGGCGTAATTGGAGTGCTACCAATTGGACATTGTTGGTTGGGTATGGCAGATAAAACACTATGGGAGATGATATCTATATATATATATATATATCATCATGTGATATAATATATCAGGGGAAAAAATTGCATGAATGAAGAACACTTAAATATACGTGTTGGACCTAAGCAGTTAGGAGGCATGCTTATTGCTATGGTGATTGTCTATCCTAAATAAATATTAGATAATTTTCATTTTTCTTTTTTTCTGTTGAAGAATAAAACTTTTTTTTTATTTCGAATTATATTTCTTATCTTTAGTAGTTATGTTACATAGTACTAGGATTGTTCTTTTCACTTGTTTCTTCCAAGGCTAAAAGCATTTAAACATTGCTAAACTTTTTTTATTTATTTCTTAATTTTTATCTCGTGGAAAAAATGTAACTCTATAAGAAATATATTATATTTAAAAACTAAATTATTTGCCATCAAACTCACTTTTTATGTTCTTATTTTCTTCTATTGTAAGAAAAAGTTGTTTTGGGGACTAAAAGGGTTATTTTTTAGACTCTTCCTTAAGAAGATTGTAAGAAAGGATCAATTTGACTCATATACATTTTTTTTCTAAAATTTAAAGTTTTGAATGAATTATTGCCAATTTAATCAAAATGAGAATGTTATCTTTTAAGATAAATTGAGATAATCTTGTTTTCGTGAATAACTTTTTATCATTGTTGTCCGTTATTAGGTTTTATATCTCAAACCAATGATGACAAGAAAAGCAATAAAGATATTATGCGGTTGTAATGTATGGATAAGACCTCAACTTATGCATCGATGCGGTGCATGCATACATCGTTAATCAGAGGAATTATTTTGAACTATTTGTAGACTACTTGCCAAGTAGGCTTACTTTTGAATAACCCACAAAAGGAAAAAAATGGCTTATTAATGATTTCCAATATTGACAAACAAATACAAAAAAAAAAGTAAATGATTTGAATCCCTTAAGAGACCTTCAGTTTCTGCTAGGTTCGTGTTAGCAATTTTTTTCTTTTTTTTCTTAGCCATTTACTAATTTTTCCTTTCATGTTTCATTAGTGTTTTGTTTTTGGCTTTGAGTCTTTGGATATTGCAGATAGCTAACTTCGTTTGGGTTTTTTCTTTGATGATATGAAACAATAAAGGTCAAAAACTAAGTAATCTTTCTAGTGGAAGTTGACCTCCTGTATGTGAAGTAAGCATTTGTAGGACTTATTTTATCATATCTTAATGACTGCTAGCATGCATAGTTAAGGGATTTGTATCCAAAGGTTCATAAAGAGTAAACCTAGTCAAAAGATATGAACTTTAGAAGAAAAATTGGTTGTTAAATTCATTCCTTTGGAATTATGAAATTTAATTTTAAATATAATGTCACGATCAAATTTTTTTTAAGAAAATTTTTGAATCTTTTTTTTCCAAATTTTGTGAATCTTTATCATATATTTTTACCGATACACCTTTCGTATTCAAATCAATATTTACTCTAAAAAAATAAAAAAAATATAGAAAAAAATTTCCATGAGATGTCAAATTGTCGGATTAATTTATTTATTTTTAATTTTAGAGGTATCCTAAATTTCCTTTGTTGTAAGGATTTTCACGTAAACTCTTTTTGAGTTTTGAAATTTTGATTATTTTATTATCATTAAATATTTTCAATCAAATATTTTGGATTTAGTTAGTTTTGTTTTCCTAATTTTGTTTTCCTAAACTTAAGTCCATTTTGAAATTTTTTGTTTGTTTTAAGTATGAAATTTTTTATTCTGGAGAGTTTTTTTCTCGTAACTTTTTTTGAGTTAAGGACTTTTGATTTTCTATAGATACATTTAATTAAATATTTCAGGTTCATTTTTTAGGAATAAAATTCATTTAAAATTTCCATTTCTTCCAATGTGGATTTTATTTTCTTCCATAAATGTTTTTCTCATAAATTTTTGGCAAATTTAGAACTTCAAATCTTTTTTTGTTTTTTCTATACATAAGATTTTCATATTTAGCCACATTTTAAATATAAAATTTTAAATTTTTTAGTTAGAATCAACACTTGAATATTTTCCAAACATCTTAATATGATTTATATATGGAATATCCTACTTTGGAAATTTTACGCATGGAATCCTCAATTAAGATTTTTTTCTAGCATGGAAATTAAATTCTTTGATACATGAGATTTTAGAAATTCATATGCATGTTTTTTCGTTTTAAATTAAATACTTTCCACAAAAAAATTTGGATAAAGTATTTTGAGATTTTTTTAAAGATTTTTTGCCTAAATTTTCCTAATTGGATTTCTACACGGTAATTTTCTTAATGCAATTTTTCTTAGGAGTTTTTAATTAGAATTCCTACATGATAAAATTCTTAATTCGATTTATTAAATGTGAAATTTTATTTGACTCTTTCTAAGTACATGGAATACCAATTCTACAGTAGTTTCATTTTTTTTCATTTTTATCCTTATGATTTCTTATGGATTTTTTATTATAATTCCTACATGGTGAATCATTAATTGAATTTATTGCATGTAAGATTTTTAATGGACCATTTTAAGCTTACATGAATTTTTAATTCAAAATTTTCCTTATTCATAATTTAGTCCTTTTGATTAAATTCTCTCATGAGATTTTTCAATTATGGACACCAGTACATAAATTTCTTTTTATCTTAATTAACTATTTAATACATGTGGTTTTAATTGGGATTCTACGTGTAGAAGTTTTTATTATCACCTTCTTTTTTTAATGACGTTTTGTAATTGGAATCTTTTTCCTTCCACATGAAAATTTCATTTAACCTTTTTAGGGTTGTCATAAAATTTTCCTAATTAGATTTTCACACGCTTTAATTATGTGAATATTTTTAATTAACCCTTTTATTCTTGAAATTAAACATAGAATTTAAAACTCAAATTTTGGTATAGAAATTCTTTTAATTAGGTGCTTTTAGGATTTCTTTATCCAATCAAAATCCATGTGGTGCATCCAACCATTTTTTTAACCAATCAAGATTAAGGTGGAATATTCCAACACATCACTAACCATCAGATCAATTTTTGACTAGTCAATTTTGTTGATGGCAATTGGATCAAATTGTATTTATTTTTAACTTATAAAATATGCATGTACGTATGTCATTTTTTATTTAAATTTTGACTTGTCAAATTTTTCTAACCAATCAAAATTAAGGTTGAATTTTTTAACACATCCTAGCCATTAGATTAATTTTTGTCTAGTCAAATAAATTTGTTACCATTGGATTAATTTTTTTTTTTTTTTACAATTAGAGATATTTTCATTTAAAATGAAAATCAAATGAAAAATCAATTTGTCAATCAAGCAAGGATAAGGTTAGTAGATCCCTCAATTTAAGCATGGCTAAGGTATGGGATAGGTCCTTGAATCATGGTATGTGTTAGAAATTTAGTAATAAAATAAATAAGAAAAAAGAATTAGAGGCAAAATAGTTGTAGCCATTAAGCCAAGGCTAAGGCTATTTTATAGCCTTGGCCAAATATTCCTCCCCTAAAAATTAGGGAAAATTCCTTTTATTTGGCTCATTAGCAATTTTGGACAAGGAAAAATTGAATTTTAAAGCCTTTTCAATGTATTTTTCCAAAGAAAATTTGATCGCATGCTTTGATTTTCTATATGTATCATTATCCATTCTTTCTTCTTCAAGGGAGCATCATGATCCTAATTTTCTTTAGGTGATGGTTTGAGCCATTGGTAGGGAATACCAAGTTTAAAGGGCCAACTTTGATTATTCTTTTATGTTTTGGTTTGGATACTTGTAGACAACCAAGCTTGAAATCAAAATCTAGTTTGATATATTGGTTCATGAAATTATACTATTACGTCATGCCATTTCATATGTTGCATGTTTCATTTTCTTAATCTTTTTTCATTGATTGTTTATTTCATTTTTTTATTTTCATGTGAGTTGAATGTGAATATTGTGGTGTACATGATGTTAGGACCATAAAAGTTTATTTTCAAGTATGGAATACATATAAAAGGCTATAAATGTCTTAGCTTACATAAAAAAATTTTTTGAAGGCCATTTTGAAAATAGTCAAAAGTTTAGCGACCATTTT
The DNA here is from genome assembly GCA_038381775.1 of Adansonia rubrostipa. Classification (NCBI taxonomy): domain Eukaryota; kingdom Viridiplantae; phylum Streptophyta; class Magnoliopsida; order Malvales; family Malvaceae; genus Adansonia; species Adansonia rubrostipa. The sequence continues at coordinate 6,966 of JBBYHM010026498.1, forward strand.
TTATAATTTTTCTTTCAATTTGCAAGGTCGTTGAAAGGCAGTTTTAAGTTATGGCAAAACCTCTAGCATTGTTTCATAATTTTCCTCAATTTTTAAACCTAATTAGGGGTATTTCTTAACTTGACCGAGCTAGAATGTAGACATCCTATTTTATTTGGGCCTCTAGTTGGTTTTTCCTTTGGTTTAGGGGTTACATAGAATTTTATACTTTTGAATCTTTTTGAATGAGTTAGAGATCATAGGTAGGTCCAATTGAGGTTTCGGTTTGTTCCCATAAGATTAGTTTAACATATAAAGCATCTGACCTTAATTGTTTGATTTAAGAGGTCGATGTTAAATTTGGAAAATTGAGACCCAGATCTTAAAAATTTAAGAATGTCAAAGGTTGATTGAGGTATGCCTCTTAAGGTGATTAGAATGGTTATTAATGACATTTAGATGAAAAATAGACTTGTTTTAAAAGTTTAAGTCAAAAGTCAACTATAAGCAAAGTCAAATATAAAAAGTCAATTTTTTAGCCTATAATTAGATTTTGAAATTGAAAGAGTTCTACAACTCATATTTGAAAATTAACGACACCAAAATGAAAATTAACAAAGACTTTAGGTCAAGAAGGTCTAATTAGGACTGTGTCATGAAAAGACCTTAGGAATTTAAAATGACGAAAAATCTTGAGGGTTTAATCCGAAAGATCCGAGATAGAAAATTTAGATTATTTTAGAGGAAGTCATTAGTATATATTTTTGCTACAATATAAAAATTTAATTGCACTTTTACATAAACAAATCATGATCAATAAATGGCATTAAAAATTATACACAGATTAGTGTAGAATATATGCTTTGGTTGAATTCAACACGTGATTAATGTGCCAAATTTTAATCATCTATTCATTGATGGCACTAATGTAATTTCCTTTTAGTTAGTTAACAGGTTAATGATTAAGCTAAGATCACCTAACAGTGATGAAAGCTTGAGTCACTAACTTCAAAGCCTATGAATATGGGTGATTAGCTATAATTTAACAACTTTTAAACGCTTAGCAAATTTTAAAATAATCTAGAATATTCTTTTTTTTTAAAGTTTCATCATCTTTAAAAGGGAATCAAGCTTGAAACAGGTATTATCTCTTACTTTTCTATTTAATTTCATTTCAGTTTCATGATTTTAATGATCAATTCATGTTTATTCATGCTTAATTGAGTTTCAGCCATGAAAATTTTTACCTTTTTAAATTTGGCTAACTTAAATCATGATGATATGACATTTTGATCTTGATTTGAGCTTTGACTTCATGTTATTCTAAGCAGGATCACATGATTAATTGATGAAATCTAGCTTAATCAAGTTTAATAAGCTTGGTCTAGTTTTTGACTAAGGTAATCTCCTAATACCTAAGGTTTGGGCCAAACTAATTTGATAGGATCTTGATGATTTAAAGTTAGTTGAATAAGGATCTAGTGATATTAAGCTGAAATTTTGAAGTTTAGATGATGAAATCATGACTCTCTAGCTAGTTAATGTGTTCGAACATGAAAAAAAATAAAGAAACCTAGTTTGGCTAGCTTAATAAGATCTTAAGTTTAATTGATTTAATCTGGCATAATCTTGCTAATTTAAGCTAATGTAAGGTGATTTAAACTAATTCTAAGTAGATGGAACTTGAATCAAGTGCAAAAATGATGAAATCATAGGTTCTTAAACTTGTTAGAATGTTCAAACAAGCTAGAATAGCTTCTTTTAGGTTCAACCATGGTGGAATTAAGGTGAGCTTGAGTGGGCTTTGCATAATTGACATTTAATTAGTGAAAATTAGATTAAGTAAGTTAGTTGAGCTTGGATAAGTGGAAATCTCTACTTAATCGAATGAATTTAGAAGCTTACTTGTACAATTGCTGAGATCAAATGTTTGAAAGCATGTTTTGGTTGTTAAGCATGTTGATTGAATTGAATTTGAGCTTGTTTTCTTGTGTTTAATCATTGATTGATGAGAAATGATGTTCGAATGAGCATGAATGAATTGGTGATGTTGAATTTATGCTTAGAATAAGTTTTTTTGATGATTAATTATAAAAACCATAGGTTAGTATTCTATGTGTTTGATAAAATGCATATTAGGGTGTCTATGTTGTGTAAGAGCCTTATTTTCTCAAAAGATCCCCTAAGGGCAAGCTTTGGTTGACTTAATCAGTAGGTGAATCAAGGTTTGGTTTTGTTTAATAAGCTTTTTACTTAGTAACTTAGGGATATTAAATAAAATAGCTTGAGTTAGAGTTGATTTGGAGCACATAACAATATTTTTAGGTGTTTAAATATGCTTGGGTGAGTTTAAACTTAGTGAGCCTTAATGTGAGTTATTAGGTAATATTTAGGTGAGTCAAATTATGTTGTTTGGTGTCACTTAGGTGTTGATTTTAGCATACAAATGAATGGCATTGGTATGCCATTCACTTACTGAGAATAAATAATAGTGAATAAAAACTGAGACATTCTTATGACTTTGAAGCATATTGTCAATGTTGTAAAAAATAGGTCTAGGTCTTGGCATTGAGAACTTTTTCTTTATCCATTATATATGATATTAGTAGAGTCTATTTGCTTTCATTTTTAGATGTTTAAACATCTTGAAACGTGTTTTAAAATTTTGACAAAAGGCTTTGTGATCACAAGTTGTGTCAGGGCTATTGTTGCAGTCCAATACTATAGACTCATAAAAAAGATATACTTTGATTAAGTTTTAGACCTTAGAAATTTTTATTTGTGTTTTTTCCATAATCCTTACTAATTGGGCTACATTGAAACATTTGATTTTGTGATCATATGGATATAGAAAATTTTCAAAACTTAAGCTATTTGCATGGCTCTATTTTAGTGCCTGATCAATATTATGAACTATTTTTCATGAAGATAATCATTTTGTGTATTTCCTTATACTTATAATAAATTAGAGTGAATAAGTTTTCTAAGCATGTATGGCTTACCCAATAGATATTTTGGATGAATGAGAAAAAAAATCTGAAAGGCAAGCTGGTCAAAAATGTTATGCGATGTAGTTTATGTGACTACCAAAATGATTGTCTAGCATTTTTTGAATATTTTTAGGTTGAATTATAGTGAGTCAGCATTCATTAGAATTTGGTTTGATGATTTTGTGAGACAGGATTAATCTAGAATAAATTTAGA
>JBBYHM010026518.1:0-10146 GCA_038381775.1 Adansonia rubrostipa
TCCTATTTGACTATCACCGTTAATCAATTGTTTATTGAAAGTAAAGTTTGAATATGTAGTTGCAAAATTTTATATTTTAGATATTAAATCTCATAGTTCCATCATTTTGGATGCCATATAAGTAATTAACCCTATATATCGATACAAAAGGGAGTTTTGGGAATTTTCAAGTGGAGACATATCAACATTGAGATCTATACAAAGTTAACTTATACATACGATAGACTATACTTAATGTGGTTCGGCCTTAATTGCTTACATACATAGATGAAAGAGAAAAAATCCACTATATATAGATTACAAAAGGTATAAAACACCTACTTAATAAATACTAAAACCTAAGCCCTCCATGATTCTAAGGTTTAAATATATGGAATATCGTCCATCCTATTAACTCAGTGTTTTATCAAACTTTTCCTCACATCCCTACAAACTTATCTCTTACAAGCAGATGTCACAAGGTTTAAATCTTTCTCTTAATTTTAAAAGCTAACACTTACTCTATGTTTATAAAACCAATTACTTGATAATCCAGAATTCTTACTCACTGAGACTTTTTTCCTAGTAAGAATACTTACTCATGAAATAAACAACCAAGTCTCCAATGAATAGAATTTTACTGCAATCCAAGGTGCTTCCCATCTTGAATTTAGGTCAAATTCTAACAATCTCTATGACAAAAATATTAGGAAAACATTAGCCTTTAAGTAATCTTGACTCCACATTATTGAATCAATCTTAATTGCTTCTTTTCATTGCAAATTATCCCTCAGTATCATCTTTCTCCAGACATCTTTATCTAGTAAAATTAACCTAAGATCCATACCCATTAAATCAATTAAGAATCACTTCATCTACAAGTAGCACCTTGCTACATTCAATCTCCTCTTACATGTTTATGATTTTATGATCACGACCTCTAAAATAAATTCCTCTAAAATTGAATAATAATCATTACTCATGATTGCATCATGATGAGTCCTAAATTATGACTCTAGCACCACTTGTTGGAAATTTTTAAGCGGAGATGTATCCACATCGAGATCCATATGGAGTTAACTCATCCACACAAGACACAATATTTAACATGATTTGGCCTTAACTATTTACATCTACTAATGAGAGAAAATATCACCATAGTAGAGATAAAACACCAACTCAACAAACACCAGACCTAAGCCCTCCATACTTTTAGGGTTTAAACATATGGAATACTATTTATCCTGTTAACCTAGTACTTGACTAACTATTCTTCACATCTTACAGATCCATCTCCCAAAATGAGATCCCACAAGGTTTATATCTCTCTCATAATCTTAAGATTAACTCCTACACTATATTTATAGAGCGAATTACTTGATCACCAAGAATTTTATTCATTAAGACTTCTTTCCTATTAAGAATATTTTACTCATTAGATAACTTTAATGGGCAAGGAATCTCCAATGAATACAATTTTAGTATAATTCAAACTAATTCCTTGATTAAATTTAGGTCAAGCTATAACAAGGAGTACTATGTTGGAAATTAGGCAAGTTTAAGAGGTTTGAATTATATGATTTCGTATTTGAGGCATACTAGGTTTAGATTTTTTTGGGTGTGGTCATATTTGGTTTATGTCATTTTGGCTAAGGTCTTTTTATATTCGAGTTATTTTGTGCTCAAGATGAAGTTCAGGCTTTCTTTGCATCAATTTTCAAATCTAAAAATAAATTATTACAGCTTTTAAGTAAGTTTTTGTATACAATATAACACATTTTAGTTATAATTGTATATTAATATCAATGTCTGTTTGCAGCAAAATTGATAAAAAATTAATATGTTATATGAAATCAATTTGTAAAATAATTAAGTATAGAAAATATTATATATTATGTTGGATAATAATGACATTTTAATAGTGTAGAAATATGAAATACGTAAATGTATTCGAAGTTGGTCATGTGATATACGTATCAAGATATACTGTGTAAATTTAATTTATACTATTGATATCCAAGGTAAATGAGAAATTATTTTCAAATCACCCATTTGAAAAGGAAGAAAATGTTGACTCGTCATCTGATAAAACAATTTCATAATAGTTTTGAGCATTAATTTTGTCCGAACAGCTTCTTAATCAATCTTTAAAATGTTTCTTGGTTTGAAACATAGCTTGATTTGAAATTGCTTTAAATTTAAAAGAATTAGTTTCTTTTTAATGATTGAAATGTAGGTTTTATGGCTTTAATGCCATGGTATGAAATTATTGCCCTTTATGGTCCAAAAAAATGGTGGTTAGGTGAAGCAATCCCTTGAAAAAGTTGATATGGGTAAGAAAAACAAAAAGAGGCTTTTCATCTAACTTTGTGTGTTATGTTATCTTCGAGAGAGAAAATCGTATCATCTTTTAGCATCTTGTTACCACTTGAAAATGCGATCAATCTGTAATGAGATCGAAGAAGCCTGGAAAATGTATTGCAGAACCTATCAAGCATGTTTAGGCAAGCAATAAATATCTTAAGGTCAGAGGCTGCAGACTTTGACTCGGTCGAAATTCGTTCTTTGAATTTTTTCAGTAATATAATTTTGTGTAATTTTGTTTGTAATATTTTCAATTTAGACTAGTGTCATTTAACCAGTTTATGTGTTTTGCAGTATTTTAATCTTTTAACTAGATTAATCTCCAATGACTTAAGACGTTTACAGTGTAGTTTTAATATGTTGATTTTTTGTAGAATTTGTATTTTCTGGTATTAGATACTACATGAAAAGTTTTAACTATTTGCCAATTTATCTATACTATTTTTATCAAAACTATGAATCATTACTGTCCCTATAAATTATTTACTGATAAATATATTATTTCGTTTGTCAATCAGTGAATTGGTTTTTTATGAATTTGTTTCTAATCAGTTTTGTGCGAATCAGTTACTAATTTTTTGAGTTGTCATTAAAGATTCTGTATATATATTTTATTTTTTAAACCTTTAATTGATATATATATTTGGTTTGAAATATAAGATTTGACACTGTTTTTTAATTCAATAACTTTGATTATGATTCATGTTTGGTAAATGGTATTATAATTTCATATTGCATGGATCAAAAGAGCAAGTAGTTTAATTTTTTTCTTTGATTAGATTTATTTTACAATTGGTCATTAAAGATACTGTTTTATCATATTGGTTATATTGTTTTTCCATTTTTTTCTTAACTGCACAATTTATATTGGTTAATTCATTAATTTGATTTTATATTATAACATTCATTAATCTTATGTGTATATATTTATAATTTTTATGATAATACACACTGTTATAATTTATTAATTTCTTGTCCATCAACCAATTCTAATTCAATGATTTATTTGATATTCATGTTCGGATTTAATATATTGTATTGATATATTAAATTGTGTACCGAATTACCTGCTTTTCTAAACAAGTGTTTTAATCCGTGACTAAGTCAACCCTGAATTTTTTTTTATAATAGATGGCTTAACGAAGTATCGGTAATGCGAGTGCACCAATTACGTAACTAACCCTGCATGCTATGCATGGAGAAAAACCCTGAGAAGTTCAATGGTGTGGACTTTAAGAGGTGGCAACAAAAAATGCTATCATACCTGAAACCCTCAATTTGGCTAAATTATTAATTGAAGAAGCCCTAGTTCTTGAAGAAGGGGAAACGAATGTTACAACTATAACTTTGATTAAAGCATGGAATCATTCAGACTTTTTATGCAAAAACTACATCCTCATTGGTTTGGGCAACTCATTTTGTAATGTGTATAGTTCAATGAAGACAACAAAGAAGTTGTGAGAGTCCTTGGTTTGGAAATACATAACTAAGGATGCCAGTATAAAGAAATTTATGGCCGAAAAATTTTTAGATTTTAAAATGCTAGACTCTAAGATCATGATTAGCTAAGTCTAGGAATTTTAGTTGATCTTCGATGAGATTGCTATTGAAAAAATCATGTTAAGTGAGTCATTTCAAATAGCTACATTGATTGAGAAATTACCACCTTTGTGGAATGATTTTAAGAATTATCTTAAGCATAAGAGAAAGAAGATGAGCTTAAAGGACCTAATTGTTCAGTTAAGAATTAAAGAAAATAATCAGGGCTCAAAGAAACAGGCTAGGGCTCAAAATATGGAAGCCAAAGTATATGTTGTAAAACATGTGAAGAAGACCAATAAAAGAAAATATGTTGGCTCAGGTTCTTCCAATAGGAATGAAAGTGTGACTGTCAAAAAGTTCATGGGAACTTGCTTTTATTTGTAATAAGCAAGGACATCGTGCCAACGATTGCCATCATAATCAGAACAAGAACAAGAAAAAGAAAACTCAAGCCAACTTAGTTGATGATAATGAGATTGAGCTTGTTGCAATGGTGTCAGAAGTGAACTTGGTAGAAAACCCAAAGACTTGGTGGGTTAACACTAGTGCTACATGCCATATATGTTTTGGTAGGAAGAGTTTCACTGAGAATAAAGAAATTGCTTTGGATGAGCAATTATTTATGGGAAACTCTTTAATCTGCAAAGTTCTCAGCCATGGAAAGATGGTGTTAAAGATAACCTCAGCAAAAAGAACTAACCTTAAACAATGTTGTTATGCTCCTAAAATCCATAAAAATTTAGTATTCGGCTCACTATTAAGTAAAAATGGATTTAGGTTAGTTTTTGAATATGATAAGCTTGTACTTTCCAAATTTGGAATGTTTGCAAGAAGTGGCTATCTCTGTAATGGGCCTTTTAAGATCAAGACCATGACAATTGTACCTAAGAAAAAGATTGGTAATAAACAAGTTCTTTTTCTGCATATTTGCTTAAGTCTTTTAATTTATGCCGTGGTAGATTAGGTCATATAAACTTTAAGACCTTGCAAAGAATTAGTAATTTGGATTTGCTTATGAAATTTTAGTTTGATAAAAATTACAAGTGTGAGACTTAGGTCAAATCTAAATTTGCAAAAGCTCATTTCTATCGAAAGAAAGACAAAATAAACGTTTAGATTTAATTCACATAGATATGTATGATTTAAAGTTTGTGCAAACTAGATGTGAAAAAAAGTATTATTACTTTTAGCGATGATAACACGAGATACTATTATGTCTATTTGCTGATAAGCAAAGATAAAGCCTTAAAAGCCTTTAAAGTCTTTAAAACCAAGGTTGAAAATCAACTAAGCAAGAGGATTAAAGAAATAAGAACTGATAGAGGTGGTGAATACGATGCATCATTTAATGAGTTCTGTGTAGGGCATGGAATTATCCATCAAACCACTACTCCTTGTTTGACTTAACAAAATGGTATTGTAAAGCACAAGAACCATATGTTGAAAGACATGATGAGTTCTTTGTTGATTAGTTCAGGGTTACCTCATAACTTGTGAGGGAGGTCATTTTTATAGCAAATTATATTTTAAATAAAATATCCCACAAGAAATTGGCTAAGACACTATATAAGCTACGGAAGGGTTGAAAACCTTCCTATAATTACATAAAAGTATGGGGATGTCTTATAGGGTAGCGATTTCTCCACCTAAAAAGGTCAAGCTTGGACCAAAGACTATAGATTACGCATTCCTTGGATATGCAAATAATAGTACAGCTTATCATTTTCTTGTGTATAAGTCAGACATTTCTAACATTTATGTCCATATGGTCATTTAATCAAGGAATTCTTTATTTTTTGAAAATGTATTTCGATATAAGGAAAAACAAGGAAATAAGACTGCTAAGAAAATCAGGAGGACTTAACTAATGATCCATAAGAGGATGAGGAGAAATAAGTTAAACCCTGAATGAGTAAACTGACTAAAGTATCGACTAGTAAGATTTAGATTTTCTGACTTATTTGCTAGAAAATGAACCTCAAACTTTTAAAGAGGCTATGTTATCTCCGGAAGCACTATTGTAGGAAAAAACCATTAATAGTGAAATAGAGTCCATCATGCAAAATCATACATGGGAATTGATGGATCTTCTTCACAATCATAAGCTTTTGGGATCACAATGGATATCTAAGAAGAATATGAAGGCAGATAGATCTATAGATAAGTATAAAGCCTGACTTGTAACAAAAGGATACAAACAAAAAAAAGGGCTTGATTACTTTAACATGTACTTACCAGTTATCATAATAACATTCATTTGAATGTTAATAGCTATAGCAGTTCTTAACGATCCAAATCAAATGGATGTTAAGATGACTTTTCTGAATGAGGAGTTAGATAAAGAAATCTAAATGGAATTGGCTAAAAGGTTTAAGGTTCCGAGACAACAAAGAAAGTTGTGCAAGCTGGTTAAATCATTATATGGTTTAAAATAAGTACTAAAACAATGGCATCAGAAATTTGACAATATGATGTTGTCAAACGGGTTTTATATTAATGAATGTTATAAATGCGCATACATAAAGAATACACATGAGGGGTATGTCATTGTTTGTCCATATGTATATAGCACACTAATCATAGGCAGTAATGATGAGATAATTGGAGCCACCAAAGCATGGTTGACCAGTAAATTTGACATGAAAGATATGATTTTAGGAATTAAAATTTGTAAATCACAAGATTGTTTAGTGTTGACTAGGATCATTATGTGAATAAAATCCTTGAGAAATTCAATAAGAATGATACCAATGTAGCTAAAACACCCATCAATCTTAATGTACATCTAACAAAGAATACTGGTGATGCAATATCTCAAATAGAATATTCACAAATAATTAGCAGTCTAATGTATCTTATGAACTATACAAGACTAGATATAGCTTATTCTATAAGTAAACTAAGTAGATACACAAAAAATCTTAGACAGGATCAATGAAGGCCATCGTAAAAGTACTCAGATATTTGAGATATACCTCAAAGATATCCAGCAATACTTGAAGGATACAGTGATGCAAATTGGATTTCAGATACTAAAGACTTGAAATCCACCAACGGATGTTTTTCTACCAGAGGAGCTATAGTATTGTGGAAATCTTCTAAACAAACATGTATGGTTGATCCATTGTGAAATCTGAATTCTTAGCTTTAGATAAAGTTAAGGATGAAGCATAATGGCTTCGAAACTTCTTAGAACATATTCTAGGTTGGGCACAGAATGATCTGTATAATGGTAAGTCTCGACATATTTGTCTAAGACACAATACATCAAATGAAATTATCTTTATTGATTATGTGAAATTAAGGGATAATATTGTGGATCTGCTTACAAAAGGCTTAACAAGAGAGCAAGTCTTTAAATCATTGAGGGGAATAGGACTTAAGCCTACAAAATAAAGTTACATAATGGAAACCCAACCTAGTTGATTGGAGATCCCAAGACCTAGGTTCACAGGGACAATTAAATTATGCTAACTTATCAAGAGCACTAAAAGAGTTAAATACTCTTACCCATTCCTATGATGAATCAGTGCTGCCTGTAAAAGAGTTAGGTTAAGCTATGCTTTTAATGATTCTTATAGCTTGACAAGATCACGTGGGGTATGGCAAGATACCCTTAATAAGAAATCACCTATGTAAGTGTGAAATGTGGCCATTTCTTTAAGAATTGATAAGGTTAAATTCTCTAAAGCACTCTCTAAAACCAGCACGTGTTCGAGGCCAAAATGAACATAGCCATGAAAACCAAGGGTGTTCAAAAAGGGATTATGTGACACATATTATTTTGGTTTACATGAAAGGTTAAATAGTTCAACACCTTAAGATCACTAGTTAGCCGAGTAAATCGGATAGTTATCACTATAGAAGGTTCAAGGCCAAAAGCTACATATCCAAATGCAATAACTCCTTAAAGGTATTCTCTTTCATTCTAAGTCAATTTATTGTTTTAATTAGACAATTTCCATTCATGTAGGGGATTGTTGGATATATATGACATTTTAATAGTGTATAAATACGAAATACATATATGTATATGAAGTTGGTCGTGTGATATATGTATTGAGATACACAATGTAAATTTAATTTATAGGATTGATATCCGAAGTGAATGAGAAATTATTCTCAAATTACTCGATTGAAGAGGAAGAAAATGTTAACTCATCGTTTGATAAAACAATTCCATAATAGTTTTGAGCATTAATTTTGTTCGAATAGATTCTTAGTTAATATTTGAAATGTTTCTTAGTTTGAAACGTAGCTTGTTTGAAATTGCTTTAATATTAAAACAACTTGTTTTTTTTTAATGATTGAAACGTAGGTTTTATGGCTTTAATGCCATGATCTGAAATTATTGCTTTTAATGGTCAAATTCAAGAAAGAAAATGGTTAGGTGAAAGATTCCTTTAAAAATGCTAATTTGGGAAAGAAAAATAAAAAGAGGCTTTTCATCCAACTTTGTAACTTTGTGTGTTGTGTCACCTTCGAGAGAGAAAATCATATCATTCTTTGGCTCACCATGTTTACTGTTTGAAAGTTATATCGATCAGTAACGAGATCAAGGAGGCTTGAGAGACATACTGTAGAATCTATCGAGCATGTTTAGGCAGTCAATAAATGCCTTAAGGTTAGAGGTTGGATACCTTGACTTGGTCAAAATTTGTTCTTTAAATTTTTTTCGATAATATAATTTTGTGTAATTTTCTTTGTAATATTTTCAACACAGATTAGTATCGTTTAACCAATTTATGTATTTTGCAGTATTTTAATCTTTTAACCAGATTAATCTCGAATATATTATCTTATTGATAATTCAATTGGTGAACTCTAATATTCAATATGTAACATAATTGCACATACTGATAAATAAAAATAGACAAATAACTATACTTGAAGAAGAAATAAAAGTAAAGTTTAAGAATCGATAAAAACACCAAAAAAGTACTACTATTACTTAAATATTGTTCAATTATTTTTCCTAATGATTTAATCTTAACTTAAAACTAAATTTTCTATAAAAAAAATTCATGATTAAAATTGCTTGATATATATAGTATATATGTATCTAAATATTTTAATAATTTACCATTTGAATAGTAAATATTAAATAGTAATGATGAATGAAGTTGGGATGCCATAATGATTTGCAAAATCCTAATTTTATTTATATTTGTCATCTCTTTTTTCTATTTTACTCCTTTGACGATGGCCGAGTGATGATTAAAAAAATAAAAGGACAAAATTAAAAAAGAAAATAAATAAAAAATTTTGGCTTTTTTTTATAAAATATTTAAGTATACTTTATAAATATTATAATTTGAAATAAAACTAAAAAATGCACCAAGAAGTCCAAAAATGAAAATGAGAAATAGAAATTGTAGCTACTTAGTAAGAAAAGTATATAGACCTATCAATTGGGTGAGCAGAGTTGGTTTATAAATTTTTAAGTTCGGATAATTTTCATTTCAAGTTATTTCAAATGCTGATTATTTCATATTTGGGTTATTTTAGAGTTTGAGTCAATTTGGTTTAACATTTAGGTTAATCAGTTTTTGGTTAATTAAGTTTAACATTTAGATTTATCAGATTGGCCTTTTAAATTTAGATCATTTTAGGTTAATCATTCTAGTAAACTTGAGTTCGAGTCGTTTTAAGATCGTGTTGATTGATTTATGACTATTAACTTTTTTTATCAAATTAGATTAAATTAATTTAAATTCAAGTGGCTGACCAAGTTATTCGGATTGAGATTAGAATCGGTAGATCTACAAGTATTTAGTTTGATATTGACCAATGACCAGGGTCGCCCAGTTATTTTCCAGTTTATATTTTGCAGCGTTGGAAAGAGACAGGTAAAGATGGGAAAAGTAGAGGAACTCCGAGTGTATATTTGTAATGTGATTAGACGCATGGCATTTTCATTTACCTCTGAGGACATCCACTTGGTCTACTCTTTTTGGTCGGCAAATCTCTATCTCTGCAAAAGTAAGCAATAATCAATCAATAATAATTCAGATGTGGTCTTAGCATCTCAGGTACATTAGGAAAATTCTAAGGGAAGCTCCTTAGGGTGAGCTTCCCCTAAGGTACTTGACATGGTGAGCTCCCCGCTCACCACGTCAAGTCAACTTAACCTTTTCGACCAGTTTTGCCAGTTGGAAAAGTTTTTTTAAAATTTTTTAATTAATTTTATTAAAATATTTTAAAAATTAATATTATTAATTATTAAAATATAATTTTATTATTTTATAAATTATAAAATTT
>JBBYHM010026550.1:0-10144 GCA_038381775.1 Adansonia rubrostipa
TTTGCATGAAAAGCTTTTCTTTCCACCATTTTCCTTATAATCAGAGTTCACCTGTAAAATGAGAAAAACTTGGATACCCATAATAATCTTCATTCTTTTTGTTTTGGGCACAACAATCATGTCCTCCACATTGGGATACACGATATTAATGCTTTGGATTTGTGAGAAAAGCTTTTCTTTCCACCATTTTTCTTACAATCAAAGCTCATCTGTGAAAAGATACAAACTTTGATGCTCATAATATTCTCCATTCTTTTTGTTATGGGCACTATAATCATGTTCTCCACATTGGGACACATGATATTGATGCATTGGATTAGCAGGAAAGGCTTTTCTTTCCACCATTTTCCTTATAATCAAAGTTCATCCATGAAAGAGATGAACTTGGATGCTTATAATATATTCCATTCTTTTTATTGTGGGCACTACAATCATGTTCTCCACATCAGGATACACGATATTGATGCATTGCATTTGCAAGAAAAGCTTTTCTTTCCACCATTTTCCTTAAAATGAAAGTTCATACGTGAAAAGAAATAAACTTGATGCACATAATATTCTCAATTGTTTCTGTTATGGGCACTACAATCACATTCTCCATACTGGGATACATGATATTGACGTATTGGATTTGCACGAAAAGCTTTTCTTTCCACCATTTTCATTATAATCAAAGTTTATCTGTGAAAAGAGATGAACTTGGATGCTCATAATATATTCCATTCTTTTTGTTATAGGCACTATAATCATGTTCTCCATGATGGGATACATGATATTGATGTTTTACATTTGCAAGAAAAGCTTTTCTCTCCACCATTTTCCTTAAAATCAAAGTTCATCTGAGAAGTGACAAACTTGGATGCTCATAATATTCTCCATTCATTTTTTTATGGGCACTACAATCATGTTCTCCACATTGGGAAACATGATATTGGTACTTTTGATTTGCAAGAAAATCTTTTCTTTCCATTATTTTCCTTATAATCAAGTTTCATCCATGAAATGAGACAAACTTGGATTCTTGTAATAATCTCTGTTCTTTTCATTGTTAACAATACAATCTTGTTCTCCACATTGGGATACACGATATTGGTCTTTTAGTTTTACGAGAAATGATGTCTTTCCCCCATTTTCCTTCAAATCATTCAAAGAGACAAACTTGGATGGTTATAATATTCTGTATTCTTTTTGTTATGGGCACTACAATGATGATCTCCATATTGGGATATATGATATTGACGCTTTGGATTTGCAGGAAAAGTTTGTCTTTCCATCGTTTTCCTTAAAATAGAAGTTTATCTGTGAAAAGAAACAAACTCAGATTCACATAATATTCTTCATTCTTTTTGTTATGGGCACTGTAATCATGTTCTCCAAATTGGGATACACGATATTAATGCGTTAGATTTGCAAGAAAAGCTTTTCTTTCCACCATTTTCTTTATAATCAAAGTTTATCCGCGAAAAGTTGCAGATTTGGATGCTCCTAATATTCTCCATTTTTTTCTTATGGGCACGACAATCATGTCCTTCTTATTGGGATACACGATATTGATGCTTTGGATTTGCAAGAAAAACTTTTCTTTCCACCATTTTCCTTATAATTAATGTTCTTCCATGAAATGAGACAAACTATGATGCTCTTAATAATCTCCATTCCTTTTGTTATTGGTACTACAATCTTGTTCTCCACATTGGAATACATGATATTGATGCTTTTGATTTGCAAGAAAAGCTTTTCTTCCTACCATTTTCTTTAAAATTAAAGTTCATCCGGGAAAAGAAACAAACTTAGACGCTGATATCATTCTCCACTCTTTTTGTTATGGGCATTACAGTCATGCTCTCCCCATTGGGATACACAATATTGATGCTTTGGAATTGCAAGAAAAGCTTTTCTTTCCACCATTTTCCTTATAATCAAAGTTTATCTATGAAAAGAGACAGACTTGGATGGTCATAATATTCTTTATTCTTTTTGTTATGGGCATTACAGTCATGTCCTCCACATTGGGAGACACAATATTGATGCTTTGGATTTGAAAGAAAAGCTTTTCTTTCTACCATTTTCCTTATAATCAAGGTTCATCTGTGAAAAAAGATAGACTTGGATGCTCATAATATTCTTAATTCTTTTTGTTATGGGCACTACAATCATGTTCTCCACATTGGGATACATGATATTGATGCGTTGGATTTGCAAGGAAAGCTCTTCTTTCCACCATTTTTCGTATAATAAAAATTCATCCGTGAAATGAGACAAACTGGGATACTCGTAACAATCTCCATTCCTCTTGCTATTGGCACTACAATCATGTTCTCTACATTGGGATACATGATATTGATGCATTGCATTGCAAGAAAAGCTTTTCTTTCCACCAGTTTCCTTAAAATAAAGGTTCATATGTAAAAAGAAACAAACTTGGACGCAGATAATATTCTCCATTCTTTTTGTTGTGGGCGCTACAGTCATGCTCTCCCCATTGGTATACACATACTGAAGCTTTGGATTTCCAAGAAAAGCTTTTCTTTCTACCATTTTCTTTAAAATTAAAGTTCATCCATGAGATGAGACAAACTTGGACGCTGATAATATTCTCCACTTTTTTTATTGCAGGCACTACAGTCATGCTCTCCCTATTGGGATAACACAATATTGATGCTTTGAATTTGCAAGAAAAGCTTTTCTTTCCACCATTTTCCTTGTAATCAAAGTTCATTTGTGAAAAGAGATAAACTTAGATGGTCATAATATTCTCCATTCGTTTGTTATGGGCACTACAATCATGTCCTCCGCATTAGGATACATGATATTGACGCTTTTCATTTGAAAGAAAAGCTTTTCTTTCTACCATTTTCTTTATAATCAAAGCTCAACTGTGAAAAGAGACAGACTTGGATGCTCATAATATTCTCTATTTTTTTTGTTATGGGCACTAAATCATGTTCTCCACATTGGGGTACATGATATTGATGCGTTGGATTTGCAAGGAAAGCTTTTCTTTCCACCATCTTTCGTATAACAAAAATTCGTTCGTGAAATGAGACAAACAGGGATACTCATAATAATCTTCTTTCCTTTTGCTATTGGCACTGCAATCATGTTCTCCACATTGGGATACATGATACTGATGCATTGCATTTGCAAGAAAAGCATTTCTTTCCACCATCTTCCTTAAAATAAAAGTTTATACGGGAAAAGAAACAAACTTGATGCAGATAATATTCTCAATTGTTTTTGTTATGGGTAGGACAATCACGTTCTCCATATTGGGATACATAATATTGATGTGTTGGATTTGCAAGAAAAGCATTTCTTTCCACCATTTTCCTTACAATCGAAGTTCATCAGTGAAAAGAGACAAACTTGGATGCTCATAATATATTCCATTCTTTTTGTTATGGGCACTACAATCATGTTCTCCACATTAGGATACATGATATTAATGCTTTGCATTTGCAAGAAACGCTTTTCTTTCCACTATTTTCCTTATAATTAATGTTCATCCATGAAATGAAACAAGCTTTGATACTTTTAATATTCCCTATTCTTTTTGATGTGGGCACTACAATCATGTCCTCCACATAGGGATACATGATACTGATGCTTTAGATTTGTATGAAAAGCTTTTCTTTCCCCCATTTTCCTTATAATCAGAGTTCACCTATGAAAGGAGACAAACTTGGAGACTTTTAATCATCTCAATTCTTTTTGTTTTGGGCACAACAGTCTTGTTCTCCACATTGGGATACACGATATTGACGCTACGGATTTGCAAGAAAAGCTTTTCTTTCTAGCATTTTCCTTATAATAAAAATTCATCCATGAAATGAGACAAATTGGGATACTCATAATAATCTCTATTCCACTCGCTATTGGCACAGCAATCATGTTCTCCACACTGGGATACATGATATTGATGCATTGCATTTGCAAGAAAAGCTTTTCTTTCCATCATTTTTCGTAAAATAAAAGTTCATACATGAAAAGAAACAAACTTGGATGCTGATAATATTCTCCATTCTTTTTTTTAGTTGTGGGCACTATAGTCATGCTCTCCCCATTGGGATACACAATACTGACGCTTTGGATTTGCAAGAAAAGCTTTTCTTTCTGCCATTTTCTTTAAAATTAAAGATCATTCATGAGATGAGACAAACTTGGACGTAGATAATATTCTCCACTCTTTTTATTGTGGGCACTACAGTAATGCTTTCCCTATTGGGATACACAATATTAACGCTTTGAATTTGCAAGAAAGGCTGTTCTTTTTAGCATTTTCCTTGTAATCAAAGTTCACTTGTGAAAAGAAATAGACTTGGATGGTCATAATATTCTCCATTCTTTTTGTTATGGCAGTACAATCATGTCCTCCATATTGGGATACACGATATTAATACTTTGGATTTGAAAGAAAAGCTTTTCTTTCTACCATTTTCCTTATAATCAAAGCTCAACTGTGAAAAGAGACAGACTTGGATACTCATAATATTCTTCATTCTTTTTGTTATGTGCACCACAAACATGTTCTCCACATTGAGATACATGATATTGATGCATTGGATTTGCAAGGAAAGCCTTCCTTTCGACCATATTTTGTAAAATAAAAATTCATTCGTGAAATGAGATAAACTGGGATACTCGTAATAATCTTCTTTGCTTTTGCTATTGGCACTGCAATCATGTTCTCCACATTGAGATACACAATATTGATGCATTGCATTTGCAAGAAAAGCTTCTCTTTCCACCATTTTCCTTAAAATAAAACTTTATACGTGAAAAGAAAAAAACTTGGATGCACATAATATTCTCATTTTTTTGTTATGGGCACTACAATCACGTTCTCTATATTGGGGTACATGATATTAATGCGTTGGATTTGCAAGAAAAGCTTTTCTTTCCACCATTTTCCTTATAATCAAAGTTCATTCGTGAAAAGAGATAAACTTGGATGCTCATAATATATTCCATTCTTTTTGTTATTGGCACTACAATCATGTTCTCCATATTGGCATACACGATATTATGCTTTGCATTTGCAAGAAAAGCTTTTCTCTCCACCATTTTCCTTATAATTCATGTTCATCCGTGAAATGAGACAAACTTCGATACTCGTAATATTCCCCATTCTTTTTGATATGGGCACTACAATCATGTCCTCCACATTGGGATACATGATACTGATGCTTTGGATTTGCATGAAAAGCTTTTCTTTCCCCCATTTTCCTTATAATCAAAGTTCACCCGTGAATTGACACAAACTTGGAGACTCGTAATCATCTCCATTCTTTTTGTTTTGGGCACAACAATCTTGTTCTCCACATTGGGATGCTCGATATTAACGTTTTGGATTTGCAAGAAAAGCTTTTCTTTCCAGCATTTCCCTTATAATCAAGGCTCATCTGTGAAAAGAGACAGACTTGGATGGTCATAATATTCTCCATTCTTTTTGTTATAGGCACTACAATCATGTTCTCTGCATTGGGATACACGATATTGATGCTTTAAATTTCCAAGGAAAGCTTTTCTTTCCACCATTTTTCTTATAATTGATGTTTTTCTGTGAAATGAGACAAATTTGGATACTCTTAATAATCTCCATTCCTTTTGTTATTGGCACTACAATCTTATCCTCCATATTGGAATATACGATATTGATGCTTTGGATTCCCAAGTAAAGCTTTTCTTCCTACCATTTCCTTTAAAATTAAAGTTCATCCGTGAAAAGAGACAAACTTAGACGCTGATAATATTCTCCACTCTTTTTGTTGGGGGCACTATAGTCATGCTCTCCCCATCGGGATACACAATATTGACACTTTGGATTTGCAAGAAAAGCTTTTTTTTCCACCATTTTCCTTGTAATCAAAGTTTATCTGTGAAAAGAGACAGACTTGGATGGTCATAATATTCTCCATTCTTTTTGTTATAGGCACTACAATCATGTCCTCTACATTAGGATACACGATATTGACACTTTGGATTTGAAAGAAAAGCTTTTCTTTCCACCATTTTCCTTATAATTGAAGCTTAATTATGAAAAAAGACAAACCATGATGCTCATAATATTCTTCATTCTTTTTGTTATGGGTACTACAATCATGTTCTCCATATAAGGATACATGATATTAATGCGTTTGATTTGCAAGGAAAACTTCTTTCCACCATTTTTCGTATAATAAAAATTCATCTGTGAAATGAGACAAACCGAGATACTCATAATAATCTCCATTCCTTTTGTTATTAGCACTACAATCATGTTCTTCATATTGGGATACACGATATGGATGCATTGCATTTGCAAGAAAAGCTTTTCTTTCCACCATTTTCCTTATAATCAAAGTTCTTTCATGAAAGGAGATAAACTTGGATGCTCATAATATATTCCATTCTTTTTGTTATACGCACTACAATCGGGTTCTCCATATTGGGATACACGATAGTAATGCTTTGCATTTGCAAGAAAAGCTTTTCTTTCCACCATTTTCCTTATAATTGATGTTTTTCCATGAAATGAGACAAACTTTGATACTCGTAGTATTCCTCATTCTTTTTGATATGGGCACTACAATCATGTCCTCCATATTGGAATACATGTTATTGATGCTTTGGATTTGCATGAAAAGCTTTTTTTTTCCTCATTTTCCTTATAATCAGAGTTCACCCATGAAATGACACAAATTTGGAGACTGGTGATCATCTCCATTCTTTTTGTTTTGGGCACAACAATCTTGTTCTCCACATTGGGATGCATGATATTGACGCTTTGGATTTGCAAGAAAAGCTTTTCTTTCCAGCATTTCCCTTATAATCAAAGCCCATCTGTGAAAAAAGATAGACTTGGATGGTCATGTGCGTCCAAGTTTTTTTTTTTTCCATGGATGAACTTTTATTGTGAAGAAAATGTCAGAAAGAAAAGCTTTTCTTGCAAATACAAAATGTCAATATTGTGTATCCCAATGTGGAGAACATGATTGCAGTGCCCATATAAAAAAGAATAGAGAATACTACAAGGATCCATGTTTGTCTCATTTCACGGATGAATGTTAAATATAAGGGAGATGGTGGAAAGAAAAGCTTTTCTTACAAATGCAAAGCATCAATATCGTGTATCCTAATGTGGAGAACATAATTGTTGTACCCATAATAAAAAGAATGGAATATATTATGAGCATCCAAGTTTGTCTCTTTTCACGGATAAAGTTTGATTATAAGAAAAATGGTGGAAAGGAAAGCTTTTCTTGCAAATCCAACACATCAATATCATGTTTCCCAATGTGGAGAACGTGATTGTAGTGCTGATAACAAAAGGAATGGAGAATATTATGAGCATCCAAGTTTGTTTTTTTTCATGGATGAGCTTTGATTGTAAAGAAAATGGTGGAAAGGAAAGCTTTTCTTATAAAACCAAAATGTCAATATTGTGTATCCTAATGTGGAGAAAATGATTGTATAGTGCCCACAACATAAAGAGTGGAGAATATTATAAGCATCCAAATTTGCCTCTTTTCACGGTTGAACATTAATTGTAAGGAAAATGGTGCAAAGAATAGCTTTTTTTGCGAATCCAAAGCATCAATATCATGTATCCCAATGCAGAGAACATGGTCATAGTGCCTATAACAAAAGCAATGGAGAATATTATGACCATCCAAGTCTGTCTCTTTTCATGGATAAGCTTTGATTATAAGCAAAATGGTGAAAAGAAAAGCTTTTTGCGCAAATCCAAAGCATCAATAACGTGTATCCAAACGTGGAGAACATGATTGTAGTGCCCACAACAAAAAGAATGGAGAATATGATGAGTATCCAAGTTTATCTCATTTCACAGAAGAACATTAATTATAAGGAAAATGGTGGAAAAAAAAGCTTTTCTTGCAAATCCAAAGCATCAATATCGTGTATCCCAATGTGGACAACATGGTTGCAGTGCCCATAACAAAAAGAATGGAGAATATTATGACCATCCATGTCTATCTTTTTTCACGGATGAACTTTGATTATAAGGAAAACGGTAAGAAAAGCTTTTCTTGCAAAAGCAAAGCATCAATATTGTGTATCCCAATGTGGACAACGTGATTGTAGTTCCCATAACAAAATGAATGGATAAAGTTTTAAGCATCTACGTTTGTCTCTTTTCACAGATGAAATTTGATTTTAACAAAATTGGAGGAAAGAAAAGCTTTTCTTGCAAATCCAAAGCGCCAATATTGTGTATTCCAATGTGAAGAACAAGATTGTAGTGCCAATAACAAACAAAATGGATATTACTTCGAGAATCCAAGTTTGTCTCATTTCACGGAAGAACATTAATTATAAGTAAAATGGTGGAACGAAAAGCTTTTCTTGAAAATCCAAAGCCTCAATATCGTATATCCCAATGTGGAGAACATTATTGTAATGCTCGTGTCAAAAAGAAAGGGGATTATCATTAGGATCCAAGTTTGTCTCATTTAACAGATGAACTTTGATTATACGAAAAATGGAGGAAAGAAAACCTTTTCTTGTAAATCCAACGCATCAATATCGTGTGTCCTAATGTGGAGAACATGATTACAGTGCTAATAACAAAAGGAATGAAGATTATTACGAGCATCCAAGTTTGTCTCATTTCACGGATGAATTTTTATTATACAAAAAATAGTGGAAAGAAAAGCTTTCCTTACAAATCCAATGCCTCAATATCCTGTATCCCAATGTGGAGAACATGATTGTAGTGCCCATAACAAGAAAATGGACAATGTTATGAGCATCCAAGTTTGTCACTTTTCATGGATGAACTTTTATTGTAAAGAAAATGGTCAAAAGAAAAGCTTTTCTTGTAAAACCAAAATGTCAATATTATGTATCCTAATGTGGAGAACATGATTATAGTGCCCATAACATAAAGAATGGAGAATATTATGAGCATCCAAGTTTGCCTCTTTTCGTGGTTGAACATTAATTGTAAGGAAAATGGTAGAAAGAAAAGCTTTTCTTGCAAATGCAAAACAACTATATCGTATATCCTAATATGGAGAACATGATTGTAGTGCCTAAACAAAAAGAACGAAGAATATTATGAGCATCCAAGTTTGTCCTTTCTCATGGATGAACTTTGATTTTAAGGAAAATGGCAGAAAAAAAAGCTTTTCATGCAAATCCAAAACACCAATATCATGTATTCCAATGTGGAGAACAAGATTGTTGGGCCAATAACAAAAGGAATGGAGATTATTACCAGAATCCAGGTTTGTCTTATTTCATGAAAGTACATTGGTTATAAGAGAAATGGTGGAAAGAAAAGTTTTACTTGGAAATCTGAAGCATCATTATCATGTATCCCAATATGGAGAACATGATTGTAGTGCCCATAATAGAAAGAAAGGAGATTATCATGAGGATCCAGGTTTGTCTCATTTCATAGATGAACTTTGATTATAGGGAAAATGGTGAAAAAAAAAGCTTTTATTGCAAATCCAATGAATCAATATCATGTATCCCAATGTGGAAAACATGATTGTAGTGCCAATGACAAATAGAATGGAGATTATTATGAGTATCCCATTTTGACTCATTTCACGATGAATTTTTATTATACAAAAAATGGTGGAAAGAAAAGGTTTCCTTGCAAATCCAAAAAATCAATAATGTGTATCCCAATTTGAATAACAACATTTTGTAGTGCCTATAACAAAAAGAATAGATAATATTATGAGCATCCAAGTTTGTTCTTTTCACGGATGAACTTTGATTATAAGGAAAATGGTGGATAAAAAAACTTTTCTTGCAAATCCAATGCATCAATATCGTGTATCACAATATGGAGAACATGATTGTAGTGCCCATAACAAAAAGAATGGAGAATATTATGTGCATCCAAATTTGTTTCTTTTCACGGATGAATTTCTATTTTAGGGAAAATGGCAGAAATAAAAGCTTTTCTTGTAAATCCAAAGCGTTAATATCATGTATCCCAATGTGGAGAACATGATTGTAATGCCTATAACAAAAGGAATGGAGAGTATTATGAGCATCCAAGTTTGTCTCTTTTCATGGATAAACTTTGATTATAAGGAAAATTGTGAAAAGAAAAGCTTTTCTTGCAAATCCAAAGCATTAATATCGTGTATCCCAATGTAGAGAACATGATTGTAGTGCCCAC
>JBBYHM010026570.1:0-10143 GCA_038381775.1 Adansonia rubrostipa
CTAAGGAAGTTTAGGAGAGAGAAAATTGTTAGATTTTAAATGAAAATCAGGGTTGGAGTATCCCTTCGGAAGGCGGGGTTGGAGGATTACCGATGGTAAAGATTTTTTATATTTATGAGAAATAAAATATTTTTGGTGAAAATGGGCATCTTAAAAATTAAAATAGGTAATTCGAATAAAAGATAAAATTAATTTTTGTGTGGCTTTGATCCGAGCCTTGTAAGACCTATTTTACGACATATGATTCGATAAGGAATCAATTGGATGAATTTTAAGGCATTCGAATGCCCCAAGAAGTAGGTTAAGAAATTAGTTTAATTCTTTAAATCTAAAACTGGGACAATGTCGCACTGTCACCCTTCTTGAATTTATTTCAAGTTCATCCAAAGGCTTCAGAAGGTAAATGAGGTCTTATTGAAAAGGTAACTTGATGAGGATTAATATAAAAATATTCTAAAAAATCCCAAAAAATTCTCTTTCAAATGGAATTAATTTTTGAAGTAGGGTTTGTTTTAGCCCTGACAGAATAAGCAGGGGAAAATGTGTAATGGTCTTTGACAAATCACTCTAGACTCATTTGAAATCGTTAAAATACAAACGATACCTTTTTGGAAAGGGAATTTCATAAACTTTTTAGGAAAAATATTTTTAAAAAATAAAAAAATCATTTGGTGGGCTAAAATAGACAAAAAAAATGCAAATCATTAATTCTAGGGGTACCAAACAGTTAATATTTGAAAAATCATAGCTCCCTAATCTAGAATAATACGAGGGTAAACGAGGCACCTTGAAAAGATAATTTGATGCCATTTAAGAAAAAAAAATCAAGAAATTCCAAAAAAGTGTTTTTGGGCTTGAAAATGATTTTTCAATTTGTCATTATAGTGTTGCTAGGGCAAAAACAGGGTAGTTCTTCAATTTTTTCATATTTTCTTGGGACTAAACTCGAGCCATGGACATCAAAATGTCTATGATAGAAAAAAATGGGTGGTATAGGCTTCATGAGTTCATTTATACAACTATAGAGTAGTTTGGGATAATGGAACAACCCATTGACCATGCCACAAACAAGGGTATTAACTCCAAGATCAAGTCATAAACTCTTTAAAATAAGTAGAAGGCTATTTTATTTAAAAACCAAAATTTTTTCTAATCAAAACATAAAAGGCTTGATTTATCTATGTGATTCTCCATTTATTAGAGGAAACACACATTTAACCTTGGGGTATTTTGAAAATTAGATTTTTGCAATAGACAAGCAAGCATTTTGACAACATATTTGAGCTAAATGTGGCATACATGAAATGGACATAGACAAGAATTTAAACAAATAAAGATGACATTTTGACATGAAAAAGAATGATAGAAGTGCAAGAAATTAGCATGAAGATGCACGGACATATTAGTTTCATGAATGACATCAAAAGCTATGCTATGGAGGTGATATGAACATGTTTAAGCAAGGAAAGACGTTATTGGAATTTTTAGCATTTTTATCGCATAAAACATACCAAGTTAGAAGAAAATACATGAATATGCTCAAAACATGTTAGGATGAACATTCAAGCATGAGTTGAGAATGTGAAAATGAATGGAACAAGATAAGAAACGCATGAGTAGGGGTTGTTTTGATGGCAAAAATAATGCATGACATGTTTGGTCACCAAGCAACATCAAAGTACCAAGAAGATCGTCAATGTCCTAGGACTACCACAATTAAGCCACAGCAATGCATTAGGGTCCTAGAATGGTCATGGTAACATTAAAAAGGTCACTAACATGGTGTAAAACATGAAAAACAAAAAATAAATAGAGCAAAAGGACAAAATATACCAACAAGCCTTAAACCTTAGCCTTTCCTTTTAAGCAGAAACCAATTTCAGTTTCAAACTTACTTTCTCTCATCTCTTTGCTATTTATTAATGAAAAAAGAATGAAATAAGGGAGCTTTTTGGTTATGGTGTTGATAGAAGAGAGTTTAGAAGGTGAAAATGTTGGAAAGAAAAAGTTTAAGAAGGGTTTTTGGAGGGAGCTTAGGGGAGCTGTGGGAATAAAGAGAGTTTTTGGTTTTTTAGTGGTTGAAGAGTGTTGAAAAAGTGTGAAAGTGAGAGTGTCTATGAGTGTGTATGTGAGAGTGCATGAAGTGTGTGTGCTGAGAATCCCCTTTGTTTTCTTTTATATGTACATGGTTAGCTAAGGTTTTTAAAGCCAATGCAAGGGCATTTTTGAATTTGCTCCATGTAGTACATAATAGTCTTAAGTACTACATTCAGCTGGCTAAAATTTCGTTGGCTACCATGAACAGGGTGGTGGAACAGAAGAGCTATAATAGTTTGTGATTGAAAAAAAACTAGGCATGCCCTCTAGCAAAATATGTATTTAATGCAAATGTCCTATTTCAAGCCATTTTGGGCCTAAAAAATTTGTTAAAACCTAATCATAAGTCCACTGTTGAGGCTTAGCATGAATTTTTAATGATTTTTGGTGCCAAAAACATGTCCAAATTTGATTTTGAGGTCACTGGTGCAAGAATTGAAGGATGGCATGAACTGAGGAAAATGCCTTGGTGTATCGATACAATAAACTATGTATCAATACCAAAAACCAATTTTGCCTTCTAGTATTAATACAAAATGGCCTATATAATGTCTAGAACAAAAATTCCTTCTAGTCTCAAGACTGAAAATGCCTATATCGATACCACATGAATTGCAATACTCCTACTTATGTATAGATACATTGGCCAGAAATCATGATTTTAGCTAGTGCCAAGCTTATTATTGATATAAAGACCCTAGGTATTGATACTTCGCCTTAAGTATCAATACATAACCCTCTTGTCTTAATACAACAAATTTTAATTTTTTGTGACATGGAAGCCTCGTGTTGATACCTTCATGCACAAATATGATTTTCACGTACTTTTAGATGTCCAAACCTCTTACCATCACTAGGAATGATGGGGAATTGATTCGTGATTTCTCAAATGACTTGAGGATACCTTGAATAGTAACCTTTGATGCCTTGAAAATTGACCTAGACAAAATCAAGTGTCTACATCATGAGCTTTTTCATATCGCTCTAATAGCATCACTTGCTTAAAATTGACATTCTTTTGGTCATTGTACAAAGCTCTGTACTTCTATTTGACGATGCAATTGTACTCATCACTATCAATCTCAAAAGTTCTTTTTCATGCTGTCTGTTATTATTTGATAAGCAAGTCTTTCAACTTGTTTTTTTTGTCAAGGCTAAACTCACCATGAATTAAGATAGGAAATAAGATTAGAGACTCCTTAACTGGTTCAAGCCTAATGACAATTCTATATTCATTTTTAGCAATTCTTATCACTTCGTATATTGGATCACGATAACCTTTGGAACAAGCAATATCAGATAGCAATAGGTTAAAACTAACTGAATACTTCTCCATTTACCTAATAATAAAAGACATTAAGATAATCTAAAAATACTGTGACGATAATATACATTTATAGAAAATAAGAACTCTATGAACCATGAGGCATGTTTTTTGCGTTAGTTTTGGGAGGCATTTTTCATAACTCTGATGTTTTTTTTGCCATTGTGAAAATGCTTGCTTTTTTTTTTCATAGTCCACAAGTATGACCCATCAAAGCCATAACAAATCATATGATATATCCTATCTTACAAAATAAATGATCAAAACAGATGACGCAAATGAAAACTAAGCATAAAACTTATTATAACCAAAAAAATAAAAAAATAAAGTATGCAATCATCATAAAAACTTGAAAGCTAAATATGAAATAAAGGAAAAAAAAATAAAAGCAAAACATAGCTGTAAGAAGAAGAACACACTTTTTGATGAACTTGAAACTTAGTCACTGATGCACTGATTATATAGAACATAAGCTAAGCACTCGTCTTTTTATTACGTGAAAAAGGAGGAAGACAATGGCTATATTGCCCCTCATAAAATCCTCAACAACCATAAGTTTACACAATTAATGCTCTCAAACTATTCAAAGTAACCAACATCTGTTTGCAACTAAATCTTACCATTTTGGCCATTGTTTGAAAGCAACAAGCGCCAACTAGCACACTTATATATCAGACTAAAGATTGAGGTTTAGCAATGGATCATGATATAGGAATTTTAACTTATATAATAATATATATTCATTGATATTTGTTAAGCCGTTAGATTACACTTGTTTAACAAATTGTTAATGAAGTAATTATATCTGAAACTTGCTATAACATTGCATTATGAAAAAAAAAATTAATTATATCTAATAAAAGCATAAGATATCCATTTTTATTTCAAAAAAACTATTTACTAATGTTTAGTTCACTTTTAAAAAATGAAATTTATTTCCTGTAAACCACATAAAAGTGAATTTGTAATAAAAACATCATTTTGGCCACAAAATTCATTTACTTACACATATAATCTCCATTCTGTCAGGCCAATATGATGTTTGATATCGATTTTTTTTTTTTTGCAAATATCACTATTTACCTTTTTTTATTAAGTGGCCAATATGATATCTATAAAAAAAAGTAAAGAATTTTGCTTCTAATGTTTCACATATAGATTTTTATGAGGACTTTGAAAATGAGTTTGTAAGTTTCATAGTCATTATATTATTATCCATTATCTATTTTTTTAATGCTTAATGCAATCTCATGGATTGATATAGCATTTTTTTTTCTGTGAAGCTAACAGAGGAAAAGTGGAATTGTTTTTTTTTTTTTATTAATATATGAAATACCATTTTTTTACTTTAGAAGTAAAAGGATGAAAGAAAAAATAATAAAGTTCTTTTATTCCTTCCATTTCAAAAGTCATGTCTCAAAAGAGATGAGGGTTGCAAAATTTTTTGTGCTATACATTGCAACTTTTTTAAAAGAGACTAAAGTGTATTGTTTCACCATTTACAATATTAAAACTATTCATTCATGTGTGTGTTGTAGATTTTTTTAAAAGAGACTAAGTTTATCGTCAACCATTCAATATACGTCACCAGTTACAATACTGAAACCATTTATTCATGTCCATTGGAACAAGTACACTTTGTCATGACAAAAAACGATGGCCTAAGTCTATCATCAAAAGTACGTTTGCATTAGAAAAGTTACCATTTGCATGACATAAATTTCCATCCCAAGTTTATTTACAACATATAATATGCCTACATTCTTTTAAAAAATAATAATAGTTATAAGGGATATCAAAAAATGATGGCAGCAAAATATACAGAAACATAAGATCACACACATATATATTATATAACAACTAATTGCACTTAACTGAACATAAATTAAAGCAAGGACATTTTTCTCAAACCAAAGCAATGACAAAACACAGCGATGACAATCCCTAATTTTCAGAAAAAGAGCCATATTTAGATGATTCATTGGAACTTGCAATGATATTCTCAACCATTTGGAAAGCAGTTGCTATTTTTTGGTTCTCTTCAGGCAACTACATATATCTATTGAACAGATCATTGTATGGTAGGACCATCCTAACAGGATCTAAGAGTTTTCAGCACAAAACCTTCTGCATTTCTGAGAACGAATCCTCGTGCAAATACTAGTATTGGGTTTTGCCACAATAATTAACATCGAAGATATCAATATTTTGTCTCTCTTAAAAAATTAGTACATATTCTAGCAACTCTTTCGTAAAAAAATGACTATAAACCCTTAAAGGTTTGTCCACATAAATGTCAACAAAACCTCTATACAAATGTAGCCAAATTGCTCCATATCATAAATAGGGAGCGACAGATTAAGTTTCACCATAATCTCATCTAACATGAATTCGCTTGAATGCTTTATGGTACTTGTAGGATTGTCTTTGTTTGCCAAACTGCACTAGTAAACATAATAAATAAGTTTTACATATTATATGAAATGATGGCAACCAAAAATAAAAACAAACAAAAAAAAGAAATCAAGCTTTACAGATTTCAACAAAGGTTTTTTCTATATATAAGAGAAACGAAACAAGAAATAGAATGGTTTCATGCAGTAGAAAGTGAAGCAAGAATGATTCATAGGCAGAGAGGATGATTCTGAAAAGATAGAAGCTAAATGTAGAGAAAACCTTTTGAAGCAAAGAGATAGAATAATACTTAACAAATATTTTCGTACTACTTATGGCCAAGCAAAACAATGTTTAACACAAAGTGCATATTTTACACATTCCGATTCAAAAATTTGAAACAAACCAAAATGAAGGCATTTACCTTTTCCATAATAAAATTCAAAAAGCTGGTCAATTTTCAATATTGTTATGGTTAATTAATTAGTAGATGGCAACTCCCGTTTGATTTGGCAATCAAAAATTCTAGCATTAACTGAATGAATCTATCAAAAACTATTTAGTTAATGCAATTGTCTCTCTTGAATGTCAAACAACCATACCAAACGCCATACCTCAGTTAATGCCCTTTTATTTCCTTTCCTTCCATCACTCAAGCAAAAGAGTAAGTGCACATTGCTAGTTTTGTAGGTTGTAATGAGCCATTGTTAACTTGTAAAGTACTTTAGTATAACAGCAACTATATATAAGTACATAATAAATTACTTTAGTATAACAGCAACTATATATAAGTACATAATAAATTTATTCAAAGCATGCAATTAGCAAGCATATATAATGCAATTTTAGCATGTACGATTATCATTTATGTTACGTAGATTGTGAAACAAGTATATGATATTGGTATGTATCTGAGTGCTTGTTTTGTCTTTTAGTTAAAATTTTGTCACACATGGTAAAAAGGATCCAAAATTCAATATGCGTATGTATACATCTTATTACAATATTTTAAATAAATATTATAATACCATATATATATAAAAGACAAATAAATATATATAAATGCAAATAGTATAATACCATATATGTAAATATATATACATCTTATAACAATATCATAATTTTTTGATGATCAGTGTCAAGTCATGTTAATACTGGCTCGGTGGCCATAACAGGTGAGTCCATATAACAAAAATTATAATAATTTAAATCAAAAGTTCAACCTAATACGCTAGTATTGTGTAAATTGGATCAAATTAAATAAGTGATAAGCTATCAAATGTTATATTTGGTTTTTTTTCAACATAAAGTTTAGCAAATCTTTATCAATGTCTATTTAGCAATATATTATAAAAAAATTATTTCTTTCTGGGGTTAACATTAACACCATCATTTAAGTTAAATACATAACAATTAACTATTACAAATTTAAGATAAACATATCGATTTTTAATCGTTAAATAAATATAAGTAACAATTCAAGTTAAATGCAATAGCCCTCTTTTTTCTTTTTAAGTGTTCTCTATTGATTTTGATTTTAAAAGAGTTTATTGTTATTAGAGATTGAAAGAATAGCATATTACTTCTTAGGATCGTCAATTGTTAAGTAATTATAAATGATTAACTTTATAATTGTCAATTGTTAAGTAATTATAAACGGCTAACGTTTTCCTTTTACATTGTAAAATTGTCTTTGACAACATATCGCTGGTAGAATCCGTTAATATATATTTTTCTAGCAACCTCAATGAAGGCATTTCTACATGCAATAGTAAACGGTGGGGTTAAGAACAATTTGGTATATACGATTTATATTTGCCATTTTAGAGATACAAGCTAAGCAATGAAACCTAAAAAATATAACCAATAGGCAATGGCTAGCAAAGCAATTAAGAACTTGCCATTTACAATGGACACATAATCATTAATTAACTAACGTGAGAAAGAACAAAAGTCTTTGTATCATGGGAGGACATATAGTCATATTTAACAATAAAAGTAAAAGATATATGACCATACTGTCAAAAAACAAAATCACAAAAAAACTCAAACTAAAATCAAGCATCATCATTTGCCTTTTTGTTTCATGATAATAGCAAGAAAAGCAATAAAAACGTCAGCTCAACACCATATATCAGAAACTCAATTAGATACAATATTATTCAGTATCTGGCCTTTTAGAAAACTATGTTTCTCTATTTATTGTTCTAATAAAAATTAAATAAAAAATCAAGGAATAAAACCAAAAGGATCAAGGTTTATGGCAAATACCTTAACCCTTTATTTAATTCAAGTGTATTAAGCGAGAAAAGTTGATCCAAAGTCTCGCTATTAAAAGTGGATAATGTTGGACTTTATGTGGCCCACATGATAATAAATAGATCAAGATAATTAAATCAAATTATTAAGGTGAAATTATAAAGTAAATCCTATTCAGTTTAACTACTCTAGTGATAAGAGTTAAACTTTACTTCAGTAACTAATTAGAATATAGATTTTTTTATGGCAGGATACAACTCTAATTAGTTTTTTAGTATAGGTCCCTAGTCTAATCTATAAAAATTGCCTGTGCACCATCATAAGGTAATTAACAAGAAAATGATATAGACTAGAAGGTTTATACGGGGTGTTTGTCTTTATGTATTTGGAGTGAGTCTGCGTTCTTGATCAACAATGGCTAGAGGTACGTTTTATTTAAATTATTACATGTGGCATCCGAGCTAGGCTTTCTAGCATTGTTCTTCAAATCATCCAGTGAGATTCGTTAAAGATGAATTTTTTTATGCATATATTGTTTATGCAATTAAATAATTCGTATTAAGGATAAACGAGTTATAATAAATATAGTAAAATCATGAAATTAAATTTTTAACATTCTATAATTATTTTTGTAATTTGTATTTATGCATCGAAATATATTTCATGAATATATTATGAATTTTTATATATATTTTGTGTATTAAAATTTAATCATAAAATTCTTGATTAGTTCATGTAAAACCAAAATTGTTAGAAGGTTTTAATAGATTAATCGTCTATCTGTGTTACTAAACTCTTAGACTAAAGAAAAGATGAATAAAAAAATTTTATGGTATATTGAAACAGGACTAATATTGTTTTATAGAATTCAAGTAATCTTGAATGTTTGATGATAATTTTTGTGTTTTTGATCAAAATTGATGCATGGGTCATGTAAATCTAGCATAAACTCATGCTTTTAAGCCTTTAATTACATGAAATATGGATTAAAAACACAAAAATATGAGTAAAAAGAAGAAGCAGACCCGAATTGGGTCAGAAAAATCCAAATGAAGAAAGCTTGGGACAAAATCCAGACGAGGCCCACGCACATAACTCGAGGCCGTTTTGGTTTTGATTTTTCTAAACTTAAATATTTTATGATTTTTTATTTTTTTATGATTTTTATGAATTTTTTAGTTCACGTAAAATATTTATTATTTAATATTAGTGTTTAATTAAATAATAAATATGTTTATCCATAAATAGTCTAAGATTTTATTTCATGATAAAGTGTTTTTGATATGTTGGGAATATTTTGGCAGTATGTACTCTCCCTAGATAGTGTCTAAATATTTGTACTCTCAACCTAAAGGTTGAATGCATATATATATATATATATATATGGTAAAGTTTATTATTGAAATTACAATGTAAATGTGCACATTCACATGTCATGAGATAAATACATTATGATTCTATGAATATATATATTTTTTATCTGTGACTTAAGATGCATGTCATATATTATGTCATGATATTTTTTTAAATCAATTATAGCATGACAATTAGAAATTTTGTTATAGTATGTAAATTTTTACTACATAAAGAATTGATGTTATTAAGGATCTAAATCACTAGTTTAGTATTAGCTAAAGTATTTTGAGTTTCATGATTTAGATAAATTAATAGTTATTTAAAATAAAAAATTATTTTTTAAATAATTAAATACGGTAAACATTAATAAAGTTTTATGCCATGAATTTATTTAGTATATATTTGAGTTATTCAATCATGTATGCAATTATTTATAGTATATATATTATATCATTATAAAGAATTTAAATCAATTGCTTGAGAATAGCCATAGCATCTTAAGTTGATTGATTTAGTGAAATTAGTAGTTATTTAAAAAAAATTTTTCTTTGTATAACTACATACGGAGGATGACATTAATATATAATTATTTATACTATAATTTTAACAAGTTAATATGATTTAATATTATATTCCGCTGCAATTATTAATATGCAATAAAGAATTCTGCATATATTAGGAATATCATTATTAAAGTTCTAAATTGCTAGCTT
>JBBYHM010026579.1:5940-27514 GCA_038381775.1 Adansonia rubrostipa
ATGTGCATTCTTTTTCATATCTATTTAAATTCCTAAGCATTTGCACTTACGTACATTATCTTTTATCCATAAATGCATCCATGTGTATTTTTATTCATGAGCATTAGCACTCACATACATTCTCACCTACAAAAACTCTTATGCGCATTCTTATTCTTTGCATTTGCACTTATGTGTATTCACTTTCATGCATTTGCATTCATTTGCATTCTCTTCCATATTTATTTATATTCATGAGCATCAACTCTCATGTGCATCCTTACACATGGGCATTTACACTTTTATGCTTTTCTATTTATTTCTACTCGCACTCACATGCATTCTTGTCAACATGCATTCACATTTGCATGCATTCATCTTTCTGCACATTTGCATTCATAAACATCCATACCATGTCACCCTACATGCATTATTTTAGGCGCATGAGGTTTGGACTAAAAGCATAGGCATCATTATCAATTTGCATATAACACGGCATAACATCGCATCTCTACTAGGGCATAACATCATAGCATACATCATTATTCCCCTCTTGAAAACATGATAAAAAATTCTCTTTCATAAACCTTAGCCAAAATATAAAACAAAATCAAGGATCTTTGATTCCTTGCCTTCAAACCATATTCCTATCAGGTAGTCTAAACCATGAGGTGCATCCTTCCAGGCACTTTAAGAATTAGTTCCCTAAGTCTGTCAACCTACTAATATGAGCTGATCAGATTCTAGAACCTTTTTATGTATCATGGGTCACCTTGGCTTTTAAAAATGACCTCAACCATTCAAAAAAAGTCTTTTAGAATTGGCAAACCTTAAAACATAGGAAACTTAATGAAACCCAAAGACTAAAAGCAATTTAAAACTTTAAAGCCAATGGTCAGATTAAGTTTTTCAAAATCATCAACTTTGCATTGCTTAAACACGTATTTACATCTTCATGCATCATTCATGCAATAATTAACATCTTTTAGATATGAACTCATGCTCACAAAAGACCCCAGCTACATATTCTAACTTTTACATATCCTCAAAAGGTTTCAAGTGAGATACCTAAACACATATCTTTTAGTCTACAAAAAGCTGGATGGTTTTTTTTCTTTTAGTGCATAAAAAATAGGACACTTTTTTTATCCTTTTAGTCCTTAAAGAACAGGACGCTTATTTTTCTTTTCATCTTAAAAAAATAGGACATCTTTTTTCCCTTTTAGTCCTCAAAGAGTAGAAAGCCTTTTTCCTTTTAGTTTTTAAAGTGTAGGACACTTTTTTTCCTTTTAGTCCTCAATGAACAAAATGTTTTTTTCCTTTTAGTCCATAAAGAACAAGATTCCTTTTTTCTTTTAGTCCTCAAAAAGCAGGATACCTTTTTTCTTTTAATTTTCAAAGAGCAGGAAACATTTTTTCCTTTTAAGTCCTCAAAAAGCAGAATTACTTTTTCATTTTTGTTTTCAATGAGCTAGACACATTTTTTCCTCAAAGAGCAGAATTACTTTTTCATTTTAGTTTTCAATAAGCTAGACACATTTTTTCCTTTTAGCCCTCAAAGAATGGATGCCTTTCTCTTTTAGTCCTCAAAGAGTAGGACACGCTTTTTCCTTTTTAGTCCTCAAAGAGTAGGATGCTTTTTTTCTTTTTAGTCCATAAAGAGCTAGACACCCTTTTGTCATGTTAGTCCTCAAAGAGGATAACACTTTTTTCCTTCTAGTCTTCAAAGAGTTGGACATGTTTTTTGCCCTTTAGTCCTTAAAGAGTAGGATGCTTTTTTTAGTCCTTAAAAAGCACGACACCTTTTTTTTCAGTCCTCAAAGTGTAGGATGCCTACCTACTTGAGTCCTCAAAGAGTAGTATGCCTACCTATCTCAGTCTTTAAAGAGTAGGACATCTACCTACCTTATTCCTTAAAGAGTAGGATGCTTACCTACCTCAATCCTCAAAGAGTAGGACGCTTGCTTACCTCAGTCCTCAAAAAGCAAGATGCTTGCTTACCTCAGTCCTTAAAGAGCAGGATACCAATCTAACTCAGTCATCAAAAAGCAGGATGCCTACCTACCTCAGTCCTCAAAGAGAAAGATGCCTAGTTACCTCAGTCCTCAAAGAGTAGGATGCCTACTTACCTAAGTCCTCAAAGAGCAGGACACATATCTACTTCATTCCTCAAAGAGCAAGACATAAACTTACATCAGTCTTCAAAGAACATGATAGAAACCTAAATGAGTCCTCAAAGAGTAGGATGCCTATCTATCTAAATCCTTAATAAGTAGGATAACTATCTACCTCAGTCCTCAATGAGCAAGATGCCAACATATCTCAATCCTTAAAGAGTAGGACACTTGCTTAGCTCAGTTTTCAAAGAGCAGGATGCTTGCTTACCTCAATTCTCGAAGAGTAGGATGCTAACATATCTCGATCCTTAAAGAGCCGAACACTTTCTTATCTCACTCTTCAAAGAGTAGAATACCTACTTGCCTCAATTCTCGAAGAGCAGGATGCTTGCTTACCTCAATCCTTGAAGAACAGAACATCTACCTACCTCAATCCTCAAAAGAGTAAGATGCCTACCTACCTTCGCCCTCAAAGAGTAGGGCACCTACTAATCTTAGTCCTCAAAGAATAGGATGCCTACCTACCTCAGTCCTTAAAGATCAGGATGCCTACCTACCTCATTCCTCAAAAAGTAGAACACTTACTCACTCAGTCCTTAAAGAGCAGGATGGCTACCTACCTTAGTTGACAAAAAGCATGATGCCTACTTACCTTAGTCCACAAAGAGCTACACATTTATTAAATCAGTCCATAAAAAGCTGAATGCATACCTACCTCAGTCCACAAAGAGTTAGATGCTTATCGAGTCAAAGCCTACACTAGCTGGCGCTTATCTAAGGGGTCAAACCTAGGAAATTCCAAACCTAGTAGAAAGGTCAAACCCTACAAAACTCATTGAAATTTACTAATCATTTAGGACTGCTTCTAGTATATCTATCTATTTTAGCATAGTAATCAGTAGATCTCTATTTTTTTGCAAGCACTTAGGGGGCAATGTCATACCCAGGACAAAATAATGTTAAGTTTCTCCTTGCTTTATTCTTGATACTCAGCAATAGCAAAGAGAGGTAGCTATAGATACCCTATTTCATTTGAGCCAACATTTGAAGCATTAGTAGCCATCATCCAAGGCATTATTAAGGCTATTCGTATAAGCTCATGTTCAATCCCTATCATTCATAGCTAAGGTAAGGTCATAGTTTATTTAATTTAAAACCAAGCCTATATATATTAAATAAAATAAGGCCTATGTGCATATCTAATTATTTTATTTGGGCCTATGTTTTTTAATTATAATAGGTAATAAATTATTTAATTTAAGACCAAAACATTATTAAAAAAGTACATTAGATAAATGAGCCCACTTGCATATTTAATTATTTTATTTTGGCCTATCTATCTAATTATATTGGGTCATAAATTATTTAATTTAAGACCAAGCATTATAAAAAATATACATTAGATAAAATAAAGCCCTCATGCATATTTAATTATTTTATTTGGGCCTATTTTGTTTAATTATATTTGGTTGTAAATTATGCAATTTAAGACCAAGCCTTGTAAAAAAATTATACATTAAGTAAAATAAAGCCCACGTGCACATATAATTATTTTATTTGGGCCTATTTCATTTAATTGTATTGGTTTATCTTTTAAAATATTTTAAATTCTTGTTGGGCCTTATAAAAATTATTTTAATCCAATATATCCATTATTTGAATTAATTTTGGGCCTGATATTTTTTGAGGACCCAATTAGCTTGATGATGGGGTATTTTATGGCAAAAAGTGATTTTCAAAGGGTATTTTGGAACTTTGGTGGTTAGTTGGTACTTAAGTATACTTGGACCAATTAAAATTTGAAAACACATCCTAGTACACTATGACTCATCATTTTTTGTGAGACAATATACTAAATTAACCCCTCACCCTAGGTTGTTTTAGATATAGCACATACCCTTTATAAAACAACAATTGGTTAGTTTGCATGGCAACGTGAGCCTCCAAAAAGGAAAATTTAGCCACCAGTAGAACAACTAAAAAAATGTAAGCCATCTCAAAAAAGAAATAACAACCTCACTTTCTGACTCGCCACTTTCATGAGACCAAAGAAAGAAATTTTCTCATGGGACTAGCAGATAAGTGGTGCTCATGCCACATTAAAAATAGAAGCAGTATCATATTGCATTTAGGGAAACAAATAAAGAAGCTTGGTGAAGCTTGGCAGTTGGAAAGAAAGAAAAAGCATGAGATCAGCTATTTGCTACCTGCCCATGCTGCTGTATGTTATTACATGATTGTCTAGCGTATTCTAATGCTACTCATTTTGTTGTTAGCATTTTAAGCATGTTTTATTTATTTAAGTGCCATACTTTGAATGGTCAAGCATGCCTTGACACTTTCGAAAATAATAAAAACCTTATCCTAAATTCCCCTAAAAATAATGCTACAAAGGAAACAAAAGGGGTAGTGAAAAATATGAATAATACATACCAAAGTTTCCCATATAAATTAATTTTTTTTGAAAATATTGAGAATTATAGTTAACTACTGGTTGAAACCAAATTAATTAATTTTTTTAATACGTAATTAACCTTAGGCCTGACTCTCTAACCTATCCCTAATGGAGTCGCTGAGCTATCATAGCATGACCAACTCGACTTAAAATGATGGGTGTACCCATTGTTCTTATATATATTCGTATATCATTTTTTCTTTTTTTTGGGCCCATATCATTATTATTCTTTTTTTTTTATGTTTAGGGACTGAGTTGCCATGATGAATCGCTTACTCGAATTAATCCTAAATAGTCATTATGAAATGACCACCTTTTTATAGTCGCCACCAATCTTATTTTGGCAAGCTATGATTGGACACCTGTCAGAGTTTATATATTAAGAATTATAAAACCCATGAAAACAAATTCTGAGGTCTACGTTTATATCAAAGATTGCTTGAAAGAGTCCAAGCGTCGGTTACAATCATAAATAAAAATTAACTTTCTTGTAATGCAATACCTTATTAACCCTGTGTTAACATAAATTTTGATTTTTATTCAACTTAAATATTTGATAGTTAATTATAATACCCATTTTTAGAAATAAAATTCCATGAAACAAATTTATTATTCTGGATGAAAAAATCGAGTTTTTAATATTCTTGAAAATCAAAATATCTTTTGCACCCTTTCGAAAAACCAGAAGAACAAGAAAGCTTTTGCCATTCTCTTTTATACCCTGCTAGAGAGCTGATGGAATACGAAAGGTTTCTATAATCAAAATATATTTAGTACCTTGCTGGAGAACTTGTGAAATGTAAAAGATTTTATTTTTCTAAAATTTACAAGAAACCCCTGATTTGAATTTTGAAAAGGTATCTCATTATTAAAATAATCCGTAAAATCCCACTCATATGCTAGGAGAAATTCTACATAATATTTTAACATTGGAGACATAGCCTTAATTTGCAAAAATTCCAATTTTAATAATAATAATAATAATAATAATAATAAATCATCCTAAAACTTGGTTTAGACAAAATGTACTAAACTCGACTCTACACTTCCTAATGGTGGTCGATATAACCAACATGTCCCCTGAAGTACACCTTTGACCTAAAAAGTATCCCAGTGAGCCTAAAGGACTTGATTCTAAAATAAATTAATAAAATATTCTAAAAAGTACCTTCGACATACATGTATCCCGATACTCTAAATATTCAATGATTTTATAAATAAATGAACCTATTCCTACTACACTTTTGACGTAGAAGTATCCTAGTGACCACATAAGACTTGGTTCTAACATAAATTACCAAAATGTTCGCAAAGTCTATCTTTGACATAAAAGTATCCTGATAAGCCTCAAGGGCTCATCAACTTTACAAAAAGACAAACCTATCTCTATTATACACTATTGACATAGAAGTATCACAGTGATTATAAAGGGTTTGATTTTAAAAAAAATTAGTAAAATAACCCTAAGGCGTACCTTCGACATATACGTAGCTTGATAACCTAGAGAGCTAGTTGACATCACAAATAGATGAACCTTCTTACTGCACAACTTCAACATAAAAGTATCCCGATGATCACAGAAGACTTGATTCTAAAGAAAGTACTAAAATATTCCTGAGGTATACTTTCAAACTATAAGTATCCCGGTAACCTCGAGGGCTAAAAATGAATGAAATGCCAATTATACCCTCCATGGGTAATTTTGACATCAAATATGACTTAAAATCCACAAATGCTAATAGGCCCTTGAACTTCTTAAAATTACATTTCATACCTAAAGGAATACTAGAAGAATATGAAAAGTTTTAATAATTTTTGCACACTTAAGAAAGACCATAGGAGTATTAGAAATATTTTTGAAATGTTAAAAATATCATATTAAATCTAAAATGCAAAGTTTTGTAAATGGTCCCTAAAGTTTTCTAACTTTGCATTTTAGTCCCTATATAAAATGAAATCATAATAAAACACAAAATTGATCACAAAAAATCATGAAAATCATACCAAAGGTCATTTAATAAATTCGGCCAAGTACTTATGCCTTAGAAAAAAAATTTTGCAATTTTAAAAATAAGCCACTAAACTTTTTAAAATTATAAAATACCCATAAAATGATGGAAAATGCATAAAACATATTCATACATATCAAAATAAACTTGAAAAACACTTTCACAAATATACCCAAGCAATCAACCAAGCATGGATTGCCTTGAAACAAAATTTTTCAATCGACCAAGCATGGATGGCCTTGAAACAAAATTTTTCATTTTTATAATTTAGTCCCTACATAATAGAAAATTAGAAATTAACATAAAATATATCATGAAAAATCACAAAAACCACACCAACAATCATGAAAATATTTAACCAAACACCTGTGGCTACAAAGCAATTTTTTAACATTTTGCAATTCCAAAATGCTATAAAATACATAGAAGACACCCAAAGATATTAAACTAAAAGTAAAATACTTCTAAGGCTGTCTACAAGGTTCAGCCAATCTTAAATGGCCAAAAAATTTTACAATTTTTACAATTTAGTCCCTACATTTTTATTAATTACAAAATAAGCTTAATAAAATAAAAACATCACAAAATCATCAAAATTAGATTAAACATTCCAAAGTTTCAAAAATTTGGGAAAATTATTTTCTGGCCCTTAAAACTTTTAAACATTACAAAATAGTCCTAAATATGAAGAAAAATAAAAAAATAAATTAAATCGAATGCCATACATGGCTCAGCTAGCATAATTTTTCAACCACAAACAATATTTTTCATCACATGTTTGTATCAAAATCAACATATATACATATCATAATTTTTGCTAAACTAAAACATGCATAAAATCAACTTGTATAGTGAATAAATCAACATAAATCAACACAAAATCATTAAGAAAAATAACACAAAAAATATATACATGAAAATAATAATTTTTGTACTAAAAATGCATGAAAATAACAAAACAATAATTTTGTATAAGAGTTTATCTTGAAAACTTGAAAATCTAATGACTTTTTTATTTTTTTCTTATTTTTTTTCTTTTCCCCTCCCCGTCCAAAAAAATTGAAATGAAAAAATCCAACCCCTATTTTTCTAGGATAAAGGATGACAAGATGGTGTAGGTTCTGCCAATTTCTACAACTTTTCTTCTTTTATTTATTTATTTTAGATTTTTTTATTTT
Organism: Adansonia rubrostipa; assembly: GCA_038381775.1. Classification (NCBI taxonomy): domain Eukaryota; kingdom Viridiplantae; phylum Streptophyta; class Magnoliopsida; order Malvales; family Malvaceae; genus Adansonia; species Adansonia rubrostipa. The sequence goes on from JBBYHM010026579.1 coordinate 13,679, forward strand.
TATTAATTTAGATTTGACCTAAATTAATTATATTTGTTTTTTATTGGATGATTTCATGCATGACAATCAAAGTCTAGAGAATTTTGGAAGATATTTATATAATCAATAAAATTATATTGTAAAAATTAGTTAAAAATATTAAATTATAAAAATTAAAAATTATATATTTGAAATAAAATTTCATATATATTTAAAGAATTTTAAAGTTCAAAACTCAAGAAAATTCTACCAAAAATTTTACAAATAAAGGAAAGCTCATATTTTAAAATTAGGAAATTTTTTAAAAAATGCATTAAAACTTATATAAAAAAAATTAAATATTCAAAATATTAATTTAAAAATAGTAAAGATGAAAATCCAAGATCTGAAATAAGTCTTTACTGAAAAACTCGTGAACAACATACTTGCGATATAGTGGAAATTCAAAAATAACTGGCCAAATTGCCAACTTGATGCCTTGTAGTAAAAAATTGGTAATAAGAATTTTTCTTTGAATATTTCTAATTTTTTTAGAATGAGTAGCGGCATAAATACCACATTAGTATCGATAAAAATTTACGATGATCAATTCCCAAATTTAACATTAAATTCTTGAAAAATTCATTAAAATGGGAAATTTAACTACGAGAACATTTGCAGAAACCAAATTTCAAAATTTCATAGGTATAATGTTAAAAACTATTATTTTACCTTAGTATTCGTCTTTTTTGTTTAAAATTTACTCTTCATGAGCCTTAAAATTACACTAATTTTTGCTATGTGCACCTGCGGTCATTTAAGTGCAACTAAATAGGTTTTGAAAATGTGCATTACCCCTGAAGGAAATTTACTTCCATTGGCAAGTGCTTAATATATATTCCCCCTGAAGAAAATTATGTACATTTTAGACAGACAGAAAGTGGGGCTTGGACAAAATTTGGTATCCACAAGCTCATAAGTTTCACTCTATGGGGTTTAAGTTGACATCTAAGTTGGTATCCAAATCACTATTTCGTCCAGTGAGGATAGCTAAAGCACCTTGATTGTAGGCCTATCGCAGGCTTGTTGGAATGAGTTTGATGTATTTCTTTATGCAAATACAAAAAGGTACTTACAAGAGATATAAGTAATTTACACCCTAGAAGTTATTACAATGTCTATGCGAGTGGTACTCACAAAGGTGGATAACTCACTTATTCTTAATAATTGGGACCCAAACCTCACCATGGAGTTTGATGATAACCAAATGCAAATGCATGTGCAAAGTGTTATTGGGGAAATAATCAAACCTTTTGTTTACCTTATATTACCATATTTGTCGAGTCAACATTTATTTAGGAACAAGTTAGTCCCTGACAATCACATGACAAAAATCATAACAAATAAAATATTAGTAGACAAAAATAAAAGGGGATTATAGTTAATTAATGATCGAATATAGAGGGATCCAAGGGCCAAGTAAGACACAGCTAATTGTAGGCCTAACTCTCAAAACTAGTCTCCAATAAAGTCATGAAACTGTCAACAACGTGGCCTCGAAAAGATCTTTTGGAACGAGATGCATGCACAATTTAAAAAATTATGATACGAGAAGTGATATAATTCTTAACAAAAAATGTCCTCTTGACAAAGACTCTTCCTTTGTAACTTGGAAAGGGGACCATTAGAGAAATCACTTATCCAATCAATCTCGATTCGCCACCATGAAATGGCCAATGCTTGGAGTTGCCACTGATCATCTAGGCTAGGCATGATCAAATGCCTATTGAAACCAGCATTCTAAGTTACCAAACTTAAGGCATTGGTTTCATGGTTTGCGTGGTTTAGAAATCGTCGGTTGGATTTGGGAGTTATTTATAAGCTAGAAGGTATGAACTTCCTTGTGATGCTCGAAATCGTTACCTTTCTAGCCATGTTTTATGTTGGTTTTAGTTTCCTAGGTTTTGACTTGTCATTATTTTGATAATCCTCTTTTCCATGCATGAATTTGTATAAAATAAATTTAGGTTTTTAGCTGAAATTTAAATCTTCTATGCACCTCGGGGAAGTGGGGTACATAGAGATTTTTGATTAAAATGTTTTTAAAGATAAGATATTCTATGTCAAGCAATGTAAAGATATCGACATGAAATTTTACCTTATAATTTTTTTAAAAATGATTCTAAAAATATGGATGTAAGATTAGTATGATGATAAAATAAGGTAACATCTTGTAAAATAAATCACACAAAACAATAAAAGGGAAAAGGGGATGGATGATTGGAGTGAATCTCATAAATATCATTGGTTATCTAGAAACAACCAAGTTGATAATTTTGAGATGCATTTGGATCGATTGGTTGCTTGAGACATAAAAATAGGTTTAAATTTTACAAAGTTTTGAAAAGGTCGAGGAAAGAGAAAATTTAAGCCTTGATGACTTTTTTAAAAAGTGAGGTTGAAGTATCCCCTCGAAAAATGAAGTTAGAGTATCCCTATATATGAACATTTTGATGACTTTTGGAGAGATGAGCTTGAAAGACTTAGGTTGACAATTTCAATAATTTTTTGACAAAATGATATTTTGACAATTCTTAACAAAATTGATAATTTTTTATTTATAAAAGATGGAATTTGACAAAATATAAGAACTAGAATTTGAAAAAGGCTTATGCCTTGGTCCGAGCCTACTGGGTTAACATAAATATTTTGATTCAAAGGGGTTAATCAAGACCACTTGGAGACATTCGAATGCTTTAGAGTGGAAATTTTCAAAAATCAATTGACTTTGACTAATGTTAAAAACAGGGCATAGTATTGTGCCACCCCACTTTTTGATTTTATTTTGAGCAAATTCAAAGGTTCCAAGGGTTAGGTAAGATGTCATTGAAAGGTGAGTCAATAAGGATCAATGCAAAAATATTATGAAAATCCCAAACTCACTTTCCAGGTAGAAATAATTTTTGAAGTTGGGTCTACTGACAATATGGCATGTATAGGGGAAAGAATATAGTGAACTTTGAAAACCATTACCAACTTATACAGAATCATTAAATCACAATGATAACTCTCCAAAAAAAAGTATTTTATGAAATTTTTATGAAATATATTTTAAAAGTTCAAAAAAATACAATCTAGTGAGCCAAAATGGCCCAAACGAAATGTAAGTCATTGATTCAAAGGGTTCTAGACAATCATTGTTCAAAAAATCATAACTCCCTCATCTGGAATGATCTAAGGGCAAACAAGATACTGTTAAAAGTTAATTTGATGCCCTTTCAATGATAAATATTAAAAAATTCCTAAAAAAATGGTTTATGGTTTGAAAATGGTTTTTCAAGTCATGACTATAGTATTATGAAGGCAAAAACATAAGAGTTTTTTGGTTTTCTTGGGTTTCTTAGGATTAAACTTAGGCCATGGACAACCGAACATCTGTTACAGAAAGGAATGGGTGACATGGGCTTCATGAGCTTATTTACATAATCCTAGAATAGTTTGGGATGAAGAAACAATTTATTAACCATGTCACGAACACAAGGACTCTAAGTAAAAAAGATCAAGACACAAATAACTTTTGGACACTAAAGAAGGCATTTTATTTTTGAAAACAAAACATTTGGCCTTTAACAACCCTTGAATCCAAGCGCAAAAAACTTCATTTTGTCCCCAAGATTGGAAAACTAATAGAAAAAAAACCATAAGTCCATGTTAATCGTCATTTATTGGGTTTAACATAGCCTTAACTTGGGGGTTTTAGGAAAACAGATTTTTGACAAGTAATAAGTAAGCATTTTGACAAGCATATAATGAACTAAACATGATATTCATGACAATAAACATGGGAAGACATTCAAGTAAGTAAAAATGACATTTAAACATGGAAAATGATAACAATATGTGAAAGCATGAAAATGCATGAATATGTTATCTTAATGGATGGCATCAAGAAATATGTCATGGAAATAATGTAAACAGACTTAAATGAAGAAAAATGAGTTGATGAAATTTCATAATAGCACCAAACCTATTTTCAAGATGGACGAAGCTTATAAGAATAAGGAAACATGTTGAAGGAGTCAATAAAACTTGAAAAATCCAAAGTTTACCACATCCAAGGCCACAAGATGCATGAAAATCCATAACAAGGTCGTGGTCACAGGTTAAAGCTATTAAAATAATGGATATGTAAAAACAAGTAAATAGAGGAAAAAAGAATATATCCTAAAAGCTTTGAGAACCTTGTTGAACAGAAAAGGTTTTAAACTTATAGCTCACTTTTTTGCCTTCCCTTACTATGATTTTGTAAGAAAAAGTGGCTAGAAATGAGCTTGAAGGTTGTTCTATCAATAAAAGTGTGTTTTTTGAAAAAAGGTAATGGTTATGGAGAGGTTTTTAAAGGGTTTTTAGAGGAAAGCTATGAGAATGGAAAGCATTTTAAGTTTTTTATGGCTGAAGAATATGTTTGAAGTGTATAAGGATGAATTTGAAGTTTGTTGAAAATGTTGTGTTATATGGCCAAGTGAATAGCGAAGACAACATGCAAAAAAGACATTTTAGGGTTTTGTGCATGTATCTCAAAAGTAGACAAGGTACTATGCTTAGCTGTCGTTCAAATTTATTGGCTTGCTTAGTAGAAACAGTGGATTAAGGCCACTTTATGCAGCTGGGTCATGAGAAAGTCCATGGTTACTCTTTAAAAAATGTAATTAAGCCATGAATATGTCTCTAATCATGGCTATTTGGACTCAAAAATTGTAATTGATGCAATCACAAGTCCAATGTTGAGGTCGATATGAATTTGGATTATTTTTTATGCCAAAAACATGGTTTAATTCGTGTTTTAATGTTATAGTATAAAGAGGTGAAAAAAGCATGAATTGCTCAATTTTGCCTTAAAGTATCAATCAAATGAGGCTTTCCAGTATCGATACAAAGAGCCTTGTATTGATACTCATTGTATTTTTTACTTTCAATCTCGAGACAATAAGCTTTCATTGATACCAAGCCCAAATGTTCAATACAAGGGAATTCGTATCAATATAAAAGGCCTTTAAATATCAATACAAGAGCCTTGTATCAATACTCAAATGCATTTTTGGCATCCAGTTTTAAGACAATGAGCTTTGTATCGATACCAAGCATAAAATTTTACTAGATATTGATTCTCCTAGCCTGTATCGATAAACATTAACCCAAAATCACTGTTTCAGCTTTAAAATAACCTGGTATCGATACTAAAGCTTCCTGTATCGATACTATAACCAAAAGTATCAATACCCACTTATACAATGTGGATTTTAAGCATTTTTGGCTCCCTAAACACCTCATCTCAGCTAAGATGGATGACTAACTGTGCTTATTTGAATGGACCCAATGATACTTTGAACAATAACCTTTGATGTCTTTTTTTACTATTTTAGTACAATCCCTATGCATTTCAAACTTTTCCTAAAAAAATTATTCTTCAGATGTCGTGATACCTAATATTGTCTGGCAAAATAATATCCAACAATTGTCCTTATTTTTATTTTTATTTTTATTCTATTACCTTTCTATTAAGTTCTAAGAAGCCAAAAATTGGTATGGATAAAATAGGGTGTCTACACCTACACTTTTAGTCAAGATACCTATACGCATAAAATAATGCACATACATGTAAGGTGACATGGTGAATGCAAACGTGTGAGTGTGTGAATGCATATGTGTACAAACGCCTCTGGACATGGGTGTCATGAGTGCTACTGGACATGAGCATGAGTACACCTGAGGGTGAATGCTAGTGAATGAAAATATATGTGCAAAAGTAGGTGAGTGCGATTGCACTTGAATATAAATGTTTTGGAGTATTAATGGACATGAATAGGAATGCACAAAAATGCAAATGCATGTTAATGCAGATGCACGTGAGTGTAAATGCTTGTGATTATAGATGCACGTGAGTACAAATGCTTGTGAATATGATTATAAGTGAGCAAGAACACACGTAAGTGTGAATAGACATGAATGGGAATGCAATGTGTGCAATGCATGTGAGTGCAAATACTTATGAATGCAGATGTATGTGAGTGAAATGATGAAGACTAGCCATGATCCGAATGCATGATAGTGATGCAAATGTCAAAGTCAGTAATGATGCAAATATGCTTGAAATGAAGTATATGTTTATGAGTGATGCCCAAATGCCTATACAAATGATGCATATACTTATGAATGATGCTTATGTAAATGCACAATGTCATGCATGTTCATGAAAGAGTAAAGATTGAAACCCTATTTAGTTTTTTTTTTATCTGGCTTACCTTTTCTTGGTGGTTTTTCTCTTCAAGTTAAAAGGCATTCTAATCTCAATTTTTCCACTTGTTTAGAAAAGCCCTTGTCTCTTTTTGTAACATCTTCTTTGCTTAAAATGTTCATTTGATGAAACTCCCAAGTTAGCATGATAATTCAAGTCGCTTTAAGATTTATGATCTTTATTTAAAAGATTTTTTGAATGACAATTTGGCTTTTTCATTTAGGTTTGAGGGCCTAAAAAGGGTTTTATTAATCCAAGAAAGTTTTAGACAAATAAAATGTTTTCCCCATTCTTCTAGACTCACAAATGGACCAGTCTTTATAAAACATGAATTCCTTGAAAACCAAACAAACTTGATATTCTTTTTAGCCTCTTACCTTTGATACTTCATTTGGCACCAAGATTAGCTATAACCGGTTAAGGGTTTTAAGGCTAATTTGGTCAAGTAGGTTATTTAATCCCCTAAATATGACACTATTAGATGTTTAGGGATTCTTGGTGTAGACACCTAATTTCATCTGAGCCTTCCCCCACGCAATTCCTAAATATCTAAGACCAAAAAATTAATGGCCGCCTTATTGGGGGTAGATTTCCTTCAAGTGGATTAGGTGATATTCTAAGACCTATTTGGTCACGCTTAAATGACTACTCATGCTTATGACAGAAAAAGTTCAATTTCGAGCATCATAGAGAACAAATCTTAGATAAAAAAAGATGAGTATTAAGGTAAAAAATAGTTTTTAAATATATTATTTTGCAATTTTGAAATACATTTTTGGATATGATGTTATGGTCAAATTTCTCATTTTTACGGATTATTTGAGATTTTTTATGAAATTTTAAGAGTTAGTCATTGTATATTTTTACCAATTCACATGTAATATTTATGCCAATGCTCAATCTGAAAAATCTAAAATATTCAAAAAAAATCCATATTGATATTTTATACCATGAGGTGACAATTTTTAAATTTATTTATTTATTTTGAATTTTTATTGAACTGCGAATGTCATGCTTGTGATTTTTTTTTTTTACAAAATTTGTTCTAAATTTTAGGTTTTCATCTTTATTATTTTTATTGATTAATATTTTGAGTAATGTATTGAATTTGATTCATTTCTATAAATTTGAACATATTTTTAAAATTTTCTTGTCTCTAAAATATGAAATATTTTATTTATAAAATTTTTTTGTAAAATTTTTTTTATGGTTTAGAATTTTAAATATTTTCACATATTTTAATAAAATAGCTTACATATAACTGTTTGAAATTTTGATTTATTTGTATTAAATATCAATTTTCTTTTGCGAGAATTTTTCTTATAAAATTTTACAAGCTTAGAATTTTTAATCACTTTTTTCCTATACATAAAATTTCTTAAAATTTCCTTTTAGAGTTGAACACTTAGAATTCTTATAGGGAAATTTTATTAATTTTTTTGGGCAAAATGTTTTCATGGGCTTAAAATTTTCAAATTCTACTAATGGGTCCAATAAGCCCATTAATTTTTCAAAAAGCCTATTGAGTTTATTTTTGTTTTCCAATAAGCCCGGTTAGCCCATTTTGATTTTCCAACAAAGCCCATTAAAATTTTTCTCTCCAAAAATTATTTTTTTAGTCTAAAATTTTTATATAGATTTTTTATTAGGCCTCCCACATGATTAAATTCTTAATTGAATTTATCATGTGAAATTTTATTTCTTGAATATATAACTTTTAATTTATTACATTATAATCTTTCCAATTTTTTTTCATGGAATTTCCAATTAAGATTTTTTAATTATGATTTTATTTATTTATTCATTTTCAAAATTTTGATTATATTTATTTTAATTTTGAAATTTGATGGAATTAATTTAGCTGGGATTGAATTTTTCCCTAAGTAATTTAGTTATATCTTAAATATGTCATTAACTTAAGCTTTATCCTCATTATCAGGAAGGCTATAAATTAGCTTATGACTCATGCATGTGACTAAGACAAAATAACAAAAAAAATTTAATGGATTCTTATCTAGACACAATATGAACTAAAAATCAAGTGGAAAAAAGAAAAAGATTTTCGCCAACAGATTTTTTTATCCTTTGGCCAAATCCTCCCCCATATAAATAGGAAGAGATGTTTCATGAAGGAAGAATGGCTTCCATAGAAAAATTAGCCATTTTCTTAAGTAATTTTCAAGCTTTTTCAAGAATTTCAAAGCTTTAAATTAGTTTCATGTAGAAATATTTTGATTTTTGCTCATCTTCAATATTTTCGATCAGATTTCTTCCTTTTAGTGAGCTTAATGATCACTTGTGCCCATAGATTTTGATCCACGTTAAAAGGAATGTTTATCAATCTCACATACAAGTCCAAACATTTTGGGCTTAGCATCTTGTATGCCTCACAATATTTATTATAATTATCATTGTTAACAACTCAGTATAAAATAATTATTAAATAGTTATTGATGGTTTGCATTAATAAGAACAAGTTATTTCCCACAAATTTTTCATAATAATAGCCTTCAGTATTATACGAAAATCTCTTCAAGGTATTTCTAGTGGCTGAGATTCCTTTCATCATGTTGCAACCTTTAGTCAGCTTAACAAATGATAATAGGCCTAATTAGGTAGGCAACATAGCTTACCAATTGCATCTCTATGCAACTCCCAGATAAATCAGGTGGTAACTCTTTACCTAAATGTATCATCAATATTTTGCCTACCCATCACCTCTAATGCTGTGTGGTCAAGTTTTATGTATTTGAATAGCATGACATTAGTTAAATAAGACCCATCATCCATAACTTAAGCAATTCGAAAAGCTGATACCTTAAGTTAGCTTAACAAATCTCAATGGTTGGAACTTAGGTACCTTGTTGTGCATGATGGAAGATGTCTTTATCAAGCAAAGCATGTGGCTCAATATTATATAAGGGATTTTATTTATTCATTTTACCTTTTAATTAAGGTCCCATCATATTTACATGTATAGCATTTATAATATCGTATAAAATAAATCTACTATCATGCCTTCTACTTAGATGATTACGGACTACTATCTAATGCAAGTTCCTTAAGCCATCAAAGGAAATTGCTTGGTTAATTCCTAGGTGATTACATACAAAGTCTTAATTAGCTTTTCATGATCTCTCAAGCTTCATGGTGCCTCCGCTTGGATCTCCATCTTTAAGTTACAAAACCTTTCCTAACTAATCTTAATTTTACACTTTATAATATAATTACATTTATAATAAAGAAACCTTGAGTTACATTTGAGGGGAATCAGGTCAGAAAAGAACTTTACAACCTTAAAGAAAAATGAAGATGCGGTAGGGTTCATAAACTCTATTTAAAAAATTTAAATATCTATAAACAATTAAACATACATCCATAATCATATTGGCCTTAGTCCATAATCATCGGATACATCCATAACAATTATCAATATATATAAACATGTGTTTTAAATTCAAGTTACCAATTTTTTATGCTTACACAATTGATCCATATTTAATTTAATTAAGAAAACAATTTTCTTACATGATTAACATTTATTCTAATCATATTAGAATAAATTTTATGCCAAATAGGATTAGTCATTTAAATTAAATATATTTTTCAATTAATAAAATTAATTGAATTTTAATTCCATGCTTATTATATTATCCAATTTATATCTTAAGCAATTTAAAAAAAAATCATACAATTGGATAATTAGATGTTTGATGATATGTAAGAGTTTTAATTGGATTCAAGCTCTTAGGGAAGTCCCATTACGCCAACCATGCTAACTTTTAGCATTTTTAATTTAATTTTAAATTAATTTGATCATATCAGATTTCTTAAGAAAAATAAAATTGGAAAAGTCCTACTTCAAGTGGGATAATGGTAGCGCAATTTTAGAAAAGTTCTAGTCTAATTAGAACTCTATCCCATGCATGGCTATCATAGTCATCATAGTTCAACTCAAACACTATTGTCTTTCTCCCACAAAACCTCTAAAACACAACAAATTTACAGCAATTTCTTATTGCCATTGATGCTGCACCAAGATTCAAGAAAGAAGAGAATAATGTTGTAAGCTACAAACATACATAATACACCCTTTTTAGCCTAGGATTGAAATGTTTCAACTTTGATTTTAACCTGATTCTTTAATAAAGTATTATGAACTTCTCATGATAGTAAACAAGGAAAAAAACTGTAGTAATGGTGGCCCAAAAAATCAACCACATTAAAACACTGAATTAGGACTAACCAAGCACTAGTCAACACTAAATTATCAACCAATGACCCCAATATGAATTTAATTCATAAAATCATATTTTAACTAATTAATATTGAATAATAAACATGAATTAACAAGCTAAAAATTCAAAAATAAGAAAAATAACTTTTGTAAATTTTTAAATTCAAGAAACAAATTAAGATAGTATCAAAACAACAAATTCTTTAATCAGTAACAAATAAAACACAACATTAATCAAAATCAATACAAGGAGGCTTTGATATCAATTATAGGAAGTCTTGGAGCAGCAAGTAATCGAATTACAGAATTTTATAATAAAACAATCAAGATCATGGCAGAAACATAACAATAAAAATAAATCTGAGACTCACTAAACCATATCATCTTGCATGATCTTAATCAATCTTTTAAATCAAGAATCCTAAAGAGTTATTCAAGATTCAAGCATAAGTCAATTTTGAAATGTTTTTTAGTAATTCAATGACCAAAGAATATATACACTGAGCTCGATTATCGTAAACCAAAGCTGTCCAAGCATTTAGCCTTTAATGGTTATCCATATAGTTGACGCAAAAAACCTTCAATAAGAAAGAGACTTTGTTGTTGGGAGCTATGCTATAGCTTAGGTTTCAATAGACCTTCCAATGCGGTTAGAAGACCTTGATTCAATAATCAAAAAGCAAAGAAGAAAATAATTTTCCTCTTCAAGAAACCAGATTGTGCCAACTTCTTAGGGTTTTAAAGAAAAAAGCCAATTAGGTTTTTTTAAGTCTTTTTGGCCCATTTTTCAAGCCTTTTTAAGGTTGTTAGGGATGGAAATCATGGGCTTATATAGCTAAGGTTTAAAATTTTAATTTTTGGATATTAAAATTTTGCCCCAGGTTTATTTAAACTCGTTCTAATTGGGCCTAAGTAACTGTTACTTATATAAGACATATAAATAGAGTTCCAATTTCATTTCTACTAATCACCCTTATGTGTATGACCCATTAGGCCCCCATCATGTCAACAATAAATATAAAATAGTCAATTAAGAATATTTATATTTATGGACCCAGATTGGCATCTAACAATGCATCATGGCCTCTCAACATGCAAAAAATGTCAATTTGGTTTTAATAATCCCTTTAGTGTTTAGTATCTTAGCATAATAAATATCCTTTCATCATATATCCTAAAACTAGCAAGAGCATGGCTTAATATCTACTCTGATCCCATTCCATCTTAGCATTCAACCCTTTTGTGTTAACACTACAATTAACACTACCTTAGCCAAGGATTTTGAGTTAACACGAGCCAAGCACATGTGAAATATGTTCCTTCATATCACTTGGGGTGATCAATCCTCTCTAGACCACTCATTCACCTTCAATATGCTTCATGTCATGCCCAAAACCACCCTTATTTTGGCATCCATCCATTGTGAACCCGTTACACTAATGGCACATGAAAATATTTCCATATTTCACATGTCTTGGTGTCACAAGTCTAAGGATCACTTACAATGGATGACTTGGTATCACAAGTCTAAGGATCACTTATACTAGTAACACATGAAAGTATTTCCATATACACTTGAGTGAAATTCCAAATGAAAAGTGATGTGCAATGAACTTATTACCATATTAAGCACCCATATGATGTTCCCAAGTATTTCTATACTTCAACTTATGAGGTCTGTTACATATATTCTATGTATGGAATCTTACATATGCCAATCTTTGTGTATTGTCAACATCTTATCTTGACAACACAATAACTAGAAATAGTTTTAAAAACATGACTTTAATGCATAGGTATCTCATATTGTAACTTTTTACAATTCCCTTGCAAGGGCAATGTGTTTCATAGGCTTTATCCATATAAGATACTAATAACTATTAGTCAAGAGAAATCTTATGGATAAAAAATTACCTTATTAACATTAATAAAACATAATGTTTAAATTCATGAAATCACTAAATGCTAATACCTCTCAAGCCACAATGATTAGCTTGCAATGCTTACACAACACATGCTTTTTAAAAAGACTTAAAATTCATCAAAAGAATAATCGAAGAATAGATTCATCAGTTTAAATGATCATGCTCAATCAAAATGGATTCTTCATAGACCATAATGTAGGCTAAGCTTCATGGTTTTGAAGGAAAGGGTATATAGGCCCAAATTTAGTGTTTAAATGCAATCAGATCAAAGATCATTCTTTACATAGGGGTTTTCATCATTTTTACTTTCAAATGTCCTTGTTTCCTAATCTTTTGTTAAATTATTCTTGATTTTGCTTTTTTTTTATTTTTTTTGCACTTTTTAATTTTGCTTTACTTTTGAATTTTTTCATCATTTTCTTTAGAGGGAATCTTGGACTTTGGAAACTTGGTACATTTCATATTTTCCCCTTAATGTCATGCATTTTCATAATTAAAGAATAGGATATCTGCCCTATATTCCTTAAAAAGGATTTCGCTTTGCTCCCTAATGTGGAAGGTGATCCTTGACCAAGGTTTCAAAAGAATAATCATTAGGCTCAAAAAGGGTAGCAAGAGGAATCATTTTCTAACTTGTGAAAAGATAATGAAAAATGGCCATTTTTTATCTCGAACATGATTATGTGAATTAAAAGGTCATTTCCCAGAGAAAGTTCTTTTGAAAATATTTTGGACATTTAGTCACATGATGTCGCATTCAATTTTCATTTTCCTTTTTGTTTATAAAATGCATACTTTAATTTGCCTTTTTTCTCCACATTTATAGGCATGCCTTCTATTTTGGTTCAACACTAATAGGAAATCATATATTACCAAGATTCCTAGTTGTAAGTCTATCTTGTATTATATGTCTCAAGGTTTAATTAACAAGGAATTTTGGTCTCAAGGTATTAAAATGATATGAAATGAGTGGTCAAAAGGGTTTTTCTAGGGCATAAGATAGGGTTATGGCAGTGTTACAAAATGAAAGTTTATAAAAGATGTATGGGAAATTTTTTGGAGCTATTAAATTGATCAACAGGGATATGGTCCAAGCGGTCTTGCTAGGGACACAAAGTAGTTTTATAGTATTGCCTAAAGATGTAATTTGAGAAGCATTCGAGGTATGATCTGATAGCTTAAGTTTTGGTTTGTTGAGAAAAATATTGATGTTTCTGGCATAATCTTGGTACATGTCAAATTATCATCATTAGGATTCTTAGAAGAATATCATATTTATTTGATTTCTAAGGGACCCTATAAAGTTTGAAAAAATTGGTCCTTATGGTTCCTAGCCTAAGTCAAGGCTTTTGCCTATTTGATTATTCTAGTGTGGCCATATGAACATGTTTGTGGCACTTAAAACTTATTTTCTAAAGTTT
>JBBYHM010026579.1:39802-53696 GCA_038381775.1 Adansonia rubrostipa
CAGTATGGTGACCAAGAACGTTTTGAGGAACCAGGCTTTGATACGTAAGAATCTCATAAATTGCAACACATTGCAAGGCCTTTTAAGTTCCAAGGGCTTCATCCAATTAGTGTTTTCATGATAATCAATCATGCCACTAACATAAAGGGAAACCTTTTGTTACTTTAAATAGGAATATGCATGTAGTTAATTGACTTTGTATCCCATGTCCCCATCCGATTAATTCAAGGATATACACCAACATAAAGAATCGCATATCTATGAGATATAAGCTCACAAATATGCAAGGCAACCAACTAACTAATTAGAATTCAAGGAAATGAATGTTTACAAAAAATATTATAAATTGAGTTGTTTAAAATCATGTGAAGAATGTATTGAAAAGAATAACATAATGTTCAAAAATAAAAATTCAAAACCTTTAATAGTCAATCAAATAATAGTCTTGAAAGTTTATGTTTTTCAAGCATGCTAAAGTTCTTGAAAATATGTATGACGGTTGAAATGTCACTCCTCAATATTCTCACGTATCTAACTATATTCAAAGCTTGTCAAAAATTAAATAATGTATTAAGAACAACTACTCAACAAGCAACTAAGTTTTCTTTAACTAGGTGAGGCATGCTAAAAAACTGTTAGGCCCAAATAACAATTTGAATTTTGCAATTCAAAATTTTGGGTAATCTTATATTTTTAAATAATTTATTTTGGAATGACATACTATAATCTAGTTAAACAAAGATTTTATGCTTTAGTCTTTGAAATATATATATCTCTTTTACAAGCTATGAGCAAAAATCATTATTTTAAACCTGTTGGACAATTAGAAATAAAACCACTATTCGAAGCTAGTGGCATGGTTCGAATAAAACCATATTCTAAACTAGTGGCTCGGTTCGATTCAAAAACTATTATTTTAAATTGATGGCACTGTTCGATTACAAAAATTACTATTCTTAACCAGTGGCATAATTCGAAACAAAAAAAATTATCCTTAACCGATGGAATAGTTTGAAACCAATTTATAATCACAAAGTATATGTTGGCATGGCCAACTATTAACCTCCATTGGTAAGGTTCAATCATAGCGCATCGAAAGAGCATTAAAAAAATTAGATTACACATAAATGTTTTAGATGCGCATTTTCTATATTTATAAATGAAACACATTTTATACACAAAATATATCTCACGTGCATACTTTTTTTTTTTTACATATAAATCATTTAGTAGAATTATAGCAAAATTACAATTGTAAGAATATATGGATAAATAACACAAATATTTTCATATCATATTCTATAGAACTATAGCTTTTATGCTTAACCCAATATGCTAAAACATGGGACAAATATTATATTTTTGCATACATAATATAAAAAAATGAAGGCTTGATTTTTTTAGAATTAAATACCGAAGAAATATCTAGTCACTTACTTGATTTGCTAAACTGACGTTTAAGCCACAAATCACACCAATCTGCTAAAAACCTAAAGATTAAGGAAAATAATTAAAAATCAAAATTTAACAAACTACAACTTTCATTAGTCATTCGGAGATATTTGAGTTATGTGAATAAACTGAAAATACTCTGTAATATTTCTTTCTTAATAATAAGAAAATATTTAAAACTAAGCTAAATTAAAAAAATACCAATTAAAAATATAGAATCAGTATCAACCTGAATTTTATGAAAATATAATTACTACCTAGATAAATTTCATATATAAAAAAATAGGTTATTTGCAAAATCAAGTAAAATAGAGATAAATTCATGTATATATATATATTTAAATATGTAAACATTCAATAAAGTTAGTAAAACTATTAATATTACTTTTAACTAAATATATTTTATTTTAGTAGTAATTTCAAGGTAATTAAAAATGATTTTTTTTAAATTCTAAAATTTTGCTAATCCATGATCATTTAGCTTATTTGAAGCCATTATAAATTCAAATCTGTGCAAACAGTGGTAACGTTTAACAATACGAATTCATAGTAGAAATGTAATCCTGTAACACGAAATTTTGTTTGGACAAAAATGATTTCATATAGACTAATTTTTAGAGGTATAAACTTTGAAAATCATCACAAACAACCCTTAATTTTCTGGTTTTTAAGATCTACAGATTCAGTTAACATATTTTGAGGCCTCAGTTCTCTTCACACTGAACTTGTATGATTGATATAATTATACTAATAGTAAGTTCAGATTTCATACTATAAAATCCATCTAAATTTAGACAAAACTTATCATGAAAAAATGGTTTATCGATAACCTAAAGTTGGCTAGTCGAAATAGCTAGAAACCCAAAATCAATGAACTTCAGAAATTCATAACTCCTAAACTACTCAACCAAATGAAGTGCCACCATATTGTTAGAAAGATCTTGAAGAGACCTTTCTATAGGTGCTGATGATGTCACTAGAAAATTGTCAGAAATTTTAAAAAATCAAAATAATTCAAAGCAAAAACATGGATTTTTTTGCTACTTAATCCAAAACATAAAAATTTCATGAAAATTAAGCAAAAGCCCAACTAAATCTGTGTTTTCTTGGATGGATTTGCCCTTCTTTTGCCTTTCATTTTCTTTCCTAGGGTTAGACTCCCTCAAAGCTTTATTTGACAAAAATAATGTAACAATTTATAAACCTAATTTGTTTATTAGTTTAATATTAAACACATTAATAATTCCATTGGACTAAATGAAAGTTTGTAAATGGGATACGCATGTAATAAAAATAACCATGTATTTTTTGTAGGCTTTGTAGTACCTATAAGGAATAAAAAATTACGTGCTCATGTATAGAAAAGCAACCACCTAAAAATGATTGGTTTGCCTTTTCTTTTCTTCCCTAGAGTTAGACTCTTCCAAAACTTTGTTTGACAAAAATAACCTAACAATTTGTACACCCAATTTTTATTAGGTTCATATTAAACACATTAATAATTACACTAGACTAAATGTAAGTTTGTAAATGCGATACACATGTAATAAAAATAACCATGTATTTTTGTGGGCTTTACAGCACCTATAAGGATAAAAAAATTACATGCTCATGTATAGAAAACCAACTACCTAGAAAATGACTGGATATTTAGATTCAAATTTTTTGGATGCCTTAATAGTTGAAAGTCTGCTTTTGGCTATTTGTTTCTATTAGCCAAAAGAGCTGTATCAAGAAAAGTGCTAAGGACTTTGTCATTACTTCATCAACTATGGAAATAGAGTTTGTGTCATGTTTTAAAGCGAAAATCCATGTATTATGGATGCAGTATTTTATTTCAAGGCTTGAGATAGTCGATACCATTACCAAGTTGTTGAAAATTTTATGTGATAATTCTGCAGCATATTTTTTTTAAAAATAAAAAACATTCAAGAGTTGCCAAACATAAGGAATTAAAGTATTTTGTCATTAACTAGGCAGTTTAGAAACAAAGAGTGTCTTTTAAGCACATTAAAACTGATCTCATAATTGTAGATCTATTAACTAAGGGTTTATAACCTAAAACATTTAAAGAATATGTAGATAGAATGGGTCTTGGATGTATTGATGAATAATGTGTTTATAGTGTTCTTGACACCCTGAGATTAATGATGAGTTTTTGACATGTATTAATAATTTCCTATTTCTCATAATGTTGCACATAATTCATATTTTGAGTTAATAGGAAAGTCTCTATGAGACATTATTGTAGACCATAATGTAATATACATATTTAGCTCATGTACCTATTTTGTTATGTTACAAATGTAATGGTATATGGAAGGAAAGTCTATGTCTCAAACAGTGTACAACTATCATAACCTGCACTTAGTGATTTATCGTAATATGGTAACTATGATGAACATTATGGACATATTTATTATTTTTATGCACGCCATAATGTTTACGATATTAATTTTAACGTTATTGAATCATCAGACTAAGTGGGAGAATGTAAGATAATGGTCTGATAATTACAAGATAATTATCAGTTATGGTTAATGGCTAGTTATTTTTAAGAAGCCATAGTAATCATTTAATTTATTTAATGATATATTGGTATTTAAAATAAATCTCAATTGTTTATTTGGATACTTAATGGATTTTCTAGATTCAAGATGGAGATATAATTAAATTGGTTCTCTCCGTATCCATTAGAATTATTCTCACATGCGTATTTAGTTTTCATTAGAAAAGTCTAGTCTAATCAAAAGAAATACCAAGAGAGAGAAACCAATTTACTTGTGGGAATTAAGATTTAAATCATGCCTTTTTCATCTTACACATAATCACGTACACTTTTCTTAGAGTGAAAATTACGTATTAAAGATCTTAAATTGTTGAATTTAATTGTTAATACGCTTGATTATATTTATGAATAATGTTTTATAGTATAGGTTTTTACTAACCGATATTGATCGGTACAAATCAATAGAAGTCGATATGACCAGTACAAGCCAGTACAAAAATTGAAATAGTAAGATACTAGTATCATTTGTTTTCTTAAAAGCAGCATCACTGACTACTTTAATAATTATTCATATTTTGTTTTATAATTTTATTACTTTTTTTGTGTTTTTATTAATTAAATTAATATCATTTAACTTATAATATCAAATTCATTCAATGATTTTATATATAATATAAATTAAGGTAACTTTTTCTCATCCTTAAAGTAAAAAATCATTTTTTAACTAAATTGTGGTACAACCACTAATGAGATGAAGTAAAGAATTATATTTAAAAAAATCTGATTGTAAATAGAAAAACTAATTAGTGATTAGTTTTTATTAAAATTTTTAAAATATATTTAATTATCTCTAAATTTATATTAATATATATATTTTTTATGATTTTAATTAATTTAAATTGATGTCTGATAATCTTACCGCATCAACCTGCGTTATACTACAGGCATTGACTCTTGGGTCAAAGTCCAGCTGGAAGACTCGAGTGGGGATTAAGGCTACAGCGTACAGAGCGCAAACAATGTAGTTGTGCTTTTAGAAAAGGAAGTAGTTTCATGGAGAAATTGTGTTGGCTGTGTCTGAAACACAGTTTCATCGTTTGTTTTGCTGCTGTCTCCATTCTTATTGTGCTTGTTTCTTCTTCTTCTACTTCTTCCGTCGGTATCCACCCATTGGGTATTCCAATTTCCAAACTTCATGTCATCTTTTTTGTTATTATTAATTTTAATTGAATTTGTTTATAAATGAATGAAATAGATGAGAAATATTTTGATGCGGAGGTTATCAGCTGTAAGGATGGCTCCAAATTATTTACCAGAGACCGACTTAACGACAACTTCTGTGACTGCCTTGACGGCACCGACGAGCCTGGTATTCTCTACTATTATCAATTCCATTCTTTTCCTCTTTAATTCTTCACCTCCTAGGCTTTGACCCCATGCCATGGCCCCCTCTCATCTCCATCTCCAACTTCAACTTCAATTGCAATTACTTTCAATTTGCCATGTCCTACTTCCGAATCTTATTCTTGTTCAGCACATCTTCATAACTGCAGAATTTTTTTTTTTAATTGCATATTGTCAATTACCATTGATTTTCCAGGGATTTCAAACTTACTACAATCGCCATCTGTTGTCAAACATGATAAAGTTAAGGATCATAATTCTGGAAAAAAGCTTACTAAATTTCTGACACTTCCTCTCCATTCAAAGGCTAGGATTTGATCAAAGGCGAAACTAATTTAAGTCCAGCCCATATTTATGCAACCTTCTAAACATATGTATCTTTTTTGTCTCAAACTACGGGTCCATGAACAATTCTGTAACTAGCGTTTCCTGTAGTTGTTTTCGCTATTTCTCTTTCCAGTGGTGCACAAAGCTTATTGAAAATTAATGGCTTATTAGGTTCATGGTAATTTGAGAAGTTTTTTTTTTAACTGGTGTACTGCATGTATTATCTTTGCATTAAAATTGGTATTTTGATCAGTTTTGGGGCTGTTGTTGGGAAGACACTTACAGTCTCAAATTCTACCTGCCAATAATATTGTTTGTGCATATTTAATTGCTTGAGTATGTGCATTTTATTGATATGCCAAGTACATTGGTTAACTTTTTTCTGCGAAGTTCTTTTTAAGAATAGGAATGCCTATTCATTTTTACTATTTTATTTTTCTGACTTGGTGAGTCCCTTGGCCCCCTTTTTGTTCGTGCAGGGACTTCAGCATGCCCAGCAGGCAAATTTTACTGTAGGAATGTAGGAAGTATACCTCAATTCATTTTTTCTTCTCGTGTTAATGATCATTTTTGTGGTGAGTATCATTTGAACCTTTTTTTTTAATTTTATTTTTGTTTATGATATTAGGCCTGCTTAATGTTGGGGTAGTTCTTTCTGTAAACATCGATAGATGTTTCAAGCTGGAAACTGACAATGATTCATTTCCATGGACTAGGATAGCTAGTACTCTGAATGAAACTTTTGGTTTAGAGAGAATAACTAGGATTGCATATCTTCTATAAAGGACCAACCATGCATCTAAAAACCAGTCTCAACCCCATGCTCTTATGGTGTTAAAACATTTTACTACTACCTGGTCTTATTGTTATCCAACAGATTTAAGGTCTTTATTCCTTCCAAACTTTTGACCTTCTATTAGGCTGCGTTTGCATGTTTAGCTTTTACACTTAAATGTTGTGCTGAATTCTGTGGTTCTGAGCCTACTATGTAGCAACCTCAGCGAGATTTGCTTTAATTTGGTTGTTTGTTTAATAAATGCATCATCTTTCAGATTGCTGTGATGGAAGTGATGAGTATGATGGTGGCATCATGTGTCCTAACACATGCGTTATGGGTGGTACAATCCAGTACAAGACTGATAGTTATATTTCTACAACGAGTCATCCACACTCTGCGAAAGTGGAGCAAATGAAAATTGGAATTAATTTGGAAGATTTGTTTCAGACGCTTGCAGGTATTGAAAATAATTTATGAAACTGATTTGGTCATGACCTAGTTGTTAGACTTATAGAACTCCCTTCAAATGTGTTCCAATTTCTTGCACCCACTCTTCATTCTTCGGCCCTATACACATTCAGTACCTGAAACTATAGTGAACAATCAATTTGGTAAAGTTTAAAAATTAGTTGTTGCGCCCCGAGTTTTAAATTTGTTAGGCAGTTTGCAGATTTGACATTGACTTGGAAAAAGTCAATAACATAAGGACATTTGGCAAAAAATGCCATTTCATTGTTATTTTTTGACTTCTTTCTCAAAAAGTTTTTTTGAAGTTTAAAATTTTTAAAGTAAGCAAATCATTTAGAGAGAAAAAATGGGGGAGAGAGATAAGGGAAGGGAAGAGAAGGGTCAGTGGGAGGATTGGCTGCTTTAGGTTGATCAGCATCGATTAGCCCCGATTCGAGTATTGATCTCCCTCAGTTTGGTCAAATCAGTGGTTGGCTAGTCCTCCCTTTTTCACCTTGCCCCTTCCCTTTCCTTCTCCCCTTTCTCTCTCTCCAGAATTTTTTTTCTTTTTCTTTTTTTTTTTAAAATATTAACAATTTACGAAATGAAAATAAAAAACACTTTTTTAAAAAAGAAATTTGTTTTCCATTTTATTTTCTAAAAAATTCTAGTAGAAGAAAACCATTTGCTTTTTTCTTTTCAATTTCTATAATTTTTATTTTTAATTTTAATAGAAATTTGACAGAAGACATGTATTTTTTTTGTTTTCCATTTCTTTTTATCTTTTTAGAAAGATAGGAAAAAGTAAAATTACGTGGCATTTTTAGACACGTGGTGCATTCTTATTGTTTTTCATGAAAAGTAAAGTTTGAATACCTAATTGTAAACTTTTAAACTTTAGGTATCAAATATGTAGTTTTAATATAGTTTAGGAACCAAACTACGTATGACTAAACCCATATGTATATGTATATGTATAATTAGTTACACAGAGACACACACACACACACACACACATATGCATGACATGGTGAGAAACGACCAATAAGAATGCACCATGTGTCACTCTTATGACTAGCAAAGTTAATTACATTTATCGTTTGCTTAATGGAAAGAGAATAGAGTACTTATTTGTGATTTTCTCTTTATTTAACAAAATCAACAAGTTTAGTATAGATTAAATACCAAATGTGTAATTGATGCAATATAGCATACCGTTTAAGAATTGGGTGGCATGACAGTGATGGGAGGAGGAACCTCTACTCCCTACATGTACCTCTTGACTTTTGGTTCTTGTACCCATCTCAACCGAAGTAGGGAAGTAAGTTGCTAGTTGGGGACAAGTCTAATTGAGATCTCTCTACTTGTATTTTGATGGTGAGAACTAAGAAGAGCTCAACATAGAAACGAGATGAACTAGAGATGTGCTAACTAATTACCAAAAATTTTATAATTTTATCATCTTTTTGTTGTAATTATAAATCTCATTCATGGTGTGTGTATTTGTTGATGTGTCATTTTAAATGACTAAATCGAGCCTTGGTGAATCTAGGTTTGAAGATGTTGATGGTAGCAGAGATGGCTGTCGGTTGTTTTCTGGTGGTTAAGTGGATATTATATAAGCATGTCAAGTCTAAGAGAAGACATCATAGATGAAGGAATCTTCTTTTATATCCTTCTATTCTACTTTCATTTTGTTTTCGGTTTAACCGAAAAGCGTTAATATATATATATATATATATATCGATGGACGCTGCCTGTTGGGGAAGGACTAGAAGGGCCATCTCTATCTGTTTCTAACATAACTTTTGTAATTCAACTCTACTTATAGGATTGAGACTACGTCTTTGACGTTGGTGCATCAATTGCATAAATTTTTTATAGCTCTGCCAAGGTGAACAAGAGCTTACAACTTGGCATATTACGATTATAATAGGCATTCTTGAGGCTAGAATTTATTACGTCTACTTTGTGAGTGAAAAATGTGTTTTTTTTTTCTCAAAAATTATTATATTTTAAAACAAAAAATAAAAAATAGTTTTCCTTTAAGCGAGTTGTTTTCTTAATGGGTTGTCATTTCTTATAAATAAAAAGACTCAATACTTCTAATTTATCTTCTTATTATAATTTTTTTTTTGGTTTGTATGTAATTTTTTTATTCAGTTGATGCTACTTGATTTAGTGATATTAAATTCAATCAAAAATTTTTGGTATAGTACACATGAGAGTCGAATGTATCTCTAGATTGTAAGTTACTATCATATGTCATCTATGTAACCTTCTTGTCATAATGTGCCTTATTTCTTTATTTTTTCCCTCTTGGATTAAGCTCAAAAACCGAAAAATTCCAGGAGAGGCTCCTTAGGATGAGCTTCCCTTAAGCACCTTGACGTAGTGAGCGAGGGAAAACCAACCCTTCCCTTAAGCACCCTGACGTGGTGAGCGGGGGAAAACCAACCCTTCTAACCGGTCACTTTGTAAGAAGGGTTTTTTTTTTTTTTTTTAAATTATTTTTATTAAAATAATTTCAAAATTAATATTCTTAATTATTATAATATAATTTTATTCTTTCATAAATTATAAGTATCATAAAATTAATTTTTTATTATTAAAATATAATAATTATTAATACACTCAAATAAATTATTAAAATAAAAATAAAAAAAATTTTCACTTCAAAAATTACTACAAAAATTATTTTTTTACATATATAATATATTTAATAAAAATAATAAATAAATTTAGGAAAATTATAGGTAATTTTTTAGAGATTATTTTTTTTATTTATTAAGTATATTATATATGTATGAAATTAATATTTTTACTAATTTTGGAAGTCTAAAATTTTTTATATTTTTTATTTTAATAATATATTTGTTAATATTAGTGATAATTATATTATATTACATTATATTATATTATATTAATAAAAAATTAATTTTATAATAAAATTTAAATCTTTTATTAGTTTGTAAGGATTACGACTAAGGATTACAAAAGTTACGCATAACATTAGGGTTAAGATGATGTTTGAATATAATTTGTGTTATATGTAATGTATTTATATAAAAAATCTTTGAAAGTAATATTTGTATGTAATTTGTTATATACAAACATTATCAGATTACATATAAATATTACAGGTTTACATAAAGTATTACCAAAATTATAATATATTTATGTAAAATAAAAAACATAGTATAATTTTTTAGAAATTATATTTGTTATTTATTAAATATATTTTATTTGTATGAAATTAATATTTTTACTACTTTTGGAAGTCAAAAATTTTATATTTTTTATTTTAATAATATTTTTGTTCATATTAGCAATAATTATATTATATTAATAAAAAATTAATTTTATGATAAAACTTAAAATTTTTATTAGTTGGTAAGAATTATAACTAACGAGTATGAAAATTATACATAAATATTATAATTTACATAAATCATTAAAGTATAGATAATGTTTGTATGTAATATTTGTAATATGTTTATGTAATATAATATATATACATATATATATGTGTGTGTGTGTGTGTGTGTGTGTGTGTATTGTGTAATAATTTGTGTAATATATGATGTATATGTGTAATTATAATAAAAATGTATAATACATATTTTTATCACATATGATAATAAACTTATATAATAAATAATATAATTATGTAACTTTTATATTTTATGTAATACTATCTTCTATTAAAATATAATAAATTTACGTTTTACAATTTTTAGTATCTTTTATCATAATTTATGTATTGTATAATATATATGTGTAATTGTAAGAAAAATATATACTTATTTATGTTACCTATGATGATAAACTTATGTAATATATAAAAGTTTTATGTAAATATAATAAATATATGTATTACAACTTTTATTAGATATTATCATAATTTATGTAAATAAATAATGTATATGTATAATTGTAATAAAATATGTAATGCAAATTTATATTATCAATTATAATAATTTATGTAATCTATAATATAATTTATGTAACTTTAATATTTATTGATAATTTTAATTTTTTTAAGTTATAAAAATTTATGTAATATGTAATGTATTTATATAATTATAATAATTTTATGTTATATTAAATAATAATCTATGTAAAAAAATTTATAACTGGTATAACCAATTGTAAGTCAAACCTTACTGTAAGCTTACGGTAAGGAGCTTAACCTAGAAGTCCCCTAAAAACTAGTCCATAGTCAACATTATGTTAGGTATAGATGTAGGAAAATTTCCTGGAGAAAAAGGGATAGGTAACGACTTCACTTTCTCAGTTATTTTGTAATAACCATAGGAAAGTTGGGCAAACGATTTACTTCAGCTAGTCATACCCTATTTTTATTTTGAATGAATGAATAATTTTCTTTTTTAATATGTTAGATTTTTGACATGTTATAATAAGCAATAAAAATATTTAAAAATAAATAGACACTGTAATTTTTAACTTATAAAAAAAATATCTAACCTAGTTTTTTTTGGATTGAGCGTAATCCAATAATTTTTCAAATCCAAGTATATATTCGTTTTACTTAATCAAGTATTAGTATACACCTGATATCGATATCCCTATTAAATAACGTATTTGTAAATGTATTGTAATAACGTAGTGTATAAATCACCACAATATAATAGACATATTTATTACATATTTTTCATACTTTTAGAAAATCAGATGATAAATTTTAAGAAATTATACATTTAAAATAAAAACAACACATTTACACTAAAAATAGCATGTAAATGATAAAAAGATTATATAATTTGACTTAAATTACTTGATAAGACATTATTATGACATAATGTATGAATCCTTATAATAAAATATATGTGTCATTATTAACCACTATTTTATACACTTTATTTTATGTTACATAGAATAAATTATACTTGTAAAATAAAAATATTACTTTACCTTAAATAATATTTATATATAAAAAAAGAATCTTATAAGATTATCATAAGTATATCCATGATAATTAAAATATATAATTTAATTTAAATCTTATTATAAGATAATCATAATTAATATAACATTTTATTATTTATTTAAGATATTATTATATTTTTAAAAGATTATTCTAGCCTTTAACAATCATCTTGAAGTCTTTAACAATTAATTTAAAAGGGTTATCATTGGTAATAATATAACAAACTTATTTATAAAAAAATACATTAAACTTACTATTTATCCAATCTAAGAGTTTGATTTAAAATAAAATATTAAGATTGATATGCAAAGGATTGATTAAAATTTTAATTCATAATATCCTAACTAAATACGTCCTCTATGGGTCAGGTCCTGAATACGGTCTTTGTGAATTGGTTTCAGCTCGGGTTACCATTTAATCATACAAACAATATTTTTAATTTAAATTTAGTTATATAATATATAAATATTAATATAAAAATAATATTTTAATAATATAATAAATAGTAACATGGGCTTTTAGGCTGATTCGAGCTTAGGTAAAATCTTTTGAAAATTTCTGGTCAAAGCCTAAAGGTCTAATCTTAATGGTATACATAAAAACGTCAAAATTTTTGTTTTTTCCATTACAAAATTTTCACAAAACAATTGCTTGTGTGGTTCATATTTTATCATACTAAAAAACAGTAATTACAAGTTACAAAATTAGAAAATAAATTAATAAGTTAAGTTATAGTATTATCTTGATAAAATTAATCTTTTAAAAATAATATCATACTTAATTTAAGTTTGGGTCATTATGAGTTAATTCAAATTTCAGTCAATATAGGTTCAAGTAAATTTAGATTTGGGTTAATTTGAGTTTAAGTTATTTTCAATTTTGGATTAAATAAGGTCGAATTATTAACCTCTTTTAGTCAAAATCAAGTTAACGAGGTTTGGATTCTCGTGAATTGGTAGAATTTTTTTCATTTAGGTTATAAGTCTATACGAAGAAGACATATAAATATAAATATTAATTAAAGTTGTCATATCTTTGATAGGTATGTTTAAATATTTAAAATTGTCATGTCTAAATTATTTTATGAAAAATAAAAAATAGTAATAAATGTATGGTTGGTGTGAAAGAGGGAATAGTGAAAAAGAAGAGTTGATAAGAAAAAGTTGTAAGGAAAAGATAAAAGGGAGAGAAAGAACCGGGAAAAGACAATGGAAAAAAGGCAAATGGAGAGAGAATGTAAGTTTAGGGGTATCCTAAATATTGGGGTTACCAATTTTAAGAATAATTTTATTAAAGTATGATATTGATATTTTATCATTTCTGCCTATATATAAATTGGCTTTTTTATGCAAATAATATATTTTTTTATTTACGAAAATAGGCCAAAATCAGATTATTTACTGAAATAAGCTAATTTTTCAATTTAATTGAGAAATCGTCATTTGAAATGATAATTTCTTAATTTAGTTGAAAAATTGCCAAATCAGATGGTGATTTCTCAACTTATTTTGAGAAATCGTTAAATGAAATGGTGATTTCTCAACTAATTTAAAATCAATAGCAAAATCCGGTCACCGGAGCTGAATTTTGGAGAGAACAATTGGGAATTGCCATATCGCATGGCGATTTCCCAACATACATGGCGATTTCCCAATTACTTTTTTTTTTATTTTTGGTTTTTTTTGTTTTCAAAAATCGCCATGTGATATGGCGATTTCGTATTACGACTCACAGTTTATAAGTTTTAAGTTTTATTTATATTCGAAAGTACGTAACTAATTTTTAGTTTTTATTTATATTCAAAAGTATGTGACTAATGTATGAAAATTAATTTTTTTTGAAATAAAATAAGTTGGTAAGACTAATGCAAAATGATCAGATTTTTTCTGATATGAAATAAATTCATCAGACTACTGTATGAAAATCAGATTTTTTTTATATGAAATAAGTTGATGAGACTTATGCATGCAATCAGATTTCTTCGGATATGAAATAAATTGATAAGACTAATGTATGAGAATCAGAT
>JBBYHM010026590.1:0-10142 GCA_038381775.1 Adansonia rubrostipa
TCTTTTTGTGTATTTGGTTCAATTGTAGTTAAAAGACAGTATCATGCTCTGACATTTTTTATTAGAAGTATGAAATTGTTGAACTTACAAGTTGAAAGATAGAAGTTAGAACAACGATTTTTTGCACCACATTCGTTATCATGCTCTGAACCCGGTTAGTAGAAGTTAGGGCAAATTTATCCTTTGGTCATCGTACCATAACCTAATTTGTAATTTGTTACTTGAAGAAACAAATTCACACTTTGGTACCTGAACTTTTCTTTCATTATATATATTAGCCTATAGCTTTAACGGTGCTAACATGGTGTTTGTTCTAACTGATACCATCATACCATGTAGCATTTTGTCACGTTAGCATTTTTAAAAATTTTAAATTTAAAATAAAAATAAAAAATTTTAAATGCTAATGTGGTATTATTGACATGTCAACAATGTCTTGTGTTACAATCTTATTGGTAAGAAAAAATTTCACGTCAACACTATTAAATTTTAGATTAATGTGTGTGATAGAAGTAAAGTTTAAATACCAAATCAAGAATTTTTTTCTTCATACCAAATTGTGAACTAGAATATAGGATAGGTGCAAAATGGTGTATTAACCCTAATCGTTTATACATGTAACTAATATATAGAATAGTTAACAATTTTTTTTCTTGATATGGCGGATCTTGTGAATCATTATTCATTAATAAGTCATATTCTTTTTTAACAATATTAATAAGTCATATTTTGATCGCAATTGCTGTTATCTTATTTCCTCATCTTCTTTCTTCGCATCCATTTGCTCAAAACGTTCATGTATAGACTGCAAAAACAAGAAACTGCATCATGGTAGCAGGATGATGTTAGACTCAGTTCGAGACCTCATCCATCTCTTTCTTTTGGCGTAGCAAAAACAAATACACTCTAGCAAGCAATAAAACACAATCATGCATTGTGTTTTGGACCATTCTAAACTCATTTTCAAAATTAGATACAAAAAAAAAAAAAATTAAAGCCTATCTTCCTTTTAAGAGCTTCTGATGTTAATTTTAACTAAAAACATTATATTGGTAAGAGTTGTGAATAAATATACAAGAAAAGAAGTTTTGGACAAAAGTAAATAAAATGTTAAAAAAAAAAATTAAAGTAATAAAAACAAACTAATTCAAACAGAAATGATATCAAATTCAGGCGTTTTTAACTGCAACAACAACAAAAAAGAAAATAAAATGATACTTCAAGCAAAATTTCAAAAAAATCCTCAAAGAAATGGGTTATCACATCTACAATTTTTAAACTATCAAAATATTGTACTTGCACTAATTTCTAGGGGATTCTGAGCTAATCTAAATTCTCAAAAAAAAAAAATATTAAAGTCCAACTTGAATGGACGGACCTATAGACAAGTTCAGAAATATGAATTTGAAAATTTAAATTTGGATTTCATTTGTTATATAAATTGTGAAAATAAAATGTATATATCATGTATAAATTAGATAAAATTTTATATGATTATGTATTTAAAAAATATAAAAAATGAATTTCAAATTCACAAATATTTACAGTCATTTTAAATTCACCGTTAAATATATTCAACAAATCTGTTAATTTAAAAAATAATCATGAATGTTGTATTTACATTTGTTGAATCAGTCAAATTTATATTATTTTTCAAATCCAAATCCATATATTAAAATTTAAATTCCTAAACGTAACCTAAGAAATATTTAGTTCCTTTTCATATTGTATGATTGTTTTGTTGTCCTTTGGAATTGAAGAAAACACTATGTTCAACTTGAAAATAGTGAAAATAGTTGTAGATAGAATTTTAAATATATTGAATGCTATCTTTTAAAAATAACTAAATAAATTAATAAGACTAAACTCTAAATTAAAAAAAAAAACTATTTTATTATCTAAATTGAACTAAAAATTCAGTTTTCTTTTCTTTTATATATATACATATATGAGAAAAGATCCGCTTACATTATTGTAGAACTAGATTAGTTTTACAAATTTTTATAATTTTTATACGATTTAGATATGTTTAATCCAACCATCATATTTCTTGTTCTATCTATTTATTCAATGTAAAAAACTTTGACAGTTAAATATATTGAAAAACAATATTTTTAGATTGATATAATAGAGATATCGGATTGATTTAAAAACTTTACATTCACAACGATTACAATTATATTGCTAAATCCAAGGTTAAATTAAACAAATATAAATTGTATAAAAAGTTATAGAAAAACTAATCTAATTTTATACTAGTGTAAATCGAAGTAGAGTTTTTTTACTTCTTATGCGGGATTAAAAAACCATCATATCTTTAATTTATTTTTTTTAAATATACACTACGACATGTGACAATATTTAACTTGGTTCATGGAGTTAAAAAACTCAACATGTGCCATTTATTTTTTTATTTTTTAGATGTACACTAGAAATATGTAGTAGTATTTTAGCCCCAATTATAGAATTAAGAAATTCCAATATTAGTATACATGACAATCCATATATGGGAAACATAATAGGGAAACAAGAAGAACAAGAAATAAAGTATATATACATATATCTATATATTATTGGTGGAGTTTCAATCTACTTCTAGATTAAAGATTTCTCGTAGTAATAGTACGTACAAAATACTATTCATCACTTAAGAGTTGAATATATTTTTTTATTTGCTAAACACTCAATTTAGGATCAAACTTATTAACGTTTGGGTGAATCAAGATTAAACATTTTGTTTTTGTCTATTCAAGGTGTAACTTTTTCAAATTGAGGACTTTCAAGATGGTTTGATTAGCACGCGCCGGAATAATAAGTGATGTTGAGAAAGGATGCTGATATGGATTTTTTTATTACACATCCAATAATTGGAAAAAAAAATCCAAAAAGGAAAAATAAATGTTAAAAAATCCCCAATATCAATTCAATACTTCTTTCCCTATTTTCGATCTAATGAAAAATTAAAGCCATTATTCTTTACCTTGAAGAGAAATCAACATTTGTGTTGTAATTGCTCACTAATCAGTTGCTTCAAAATAATCAAGATTCAATGTCACCAACTAAACCCACTAATCAGTTGCCTCAAAACAATGAAGATTCAATATCACCAACTATACCTCACATTTTCTTTTATGTTCTATGCATTTTCTTTCCACCTAAATAGACCTCAATCTAATTCATGCTCCATAACATAAATTTTCATTAGAATTTTGCCCAACCCATAATTCTCTTTCACATTCCCATGCGTCATCTTTTCGAAACCCCAATTTGTTTCACATTCGAAATTAAATTTTGTTCGAAGCCTCTTTGGACCTATTCCCACACTTTAGACGATCTCCAATTATACTTTCCCACCCCACCTCTTCTTGCCTATTCCTTTCCTCTCGGCTTTCTTGTATGCATGCTTAGTCATACTTATCTATAATTCCCTTGTGCGAGCCACGTTAGATGTTGATTAGCAATATTTGTCCAAAAACTGAAAATGTTTGCAATTTTTATTTTGGGGACAAGGAAATGGGAAATTAATTTAGGGATTTCAAAGGATTAAAAAAGGTTTAAACCATAGTTTAGATGGGATTCAAAACTAGGAACTTTGTTTTTGAATTTTTAATGGAAATAAAAATGATTATAGGGTTTCAAATTTTAGGATAGAATCAATGTTAGCATTTATTTATGATAAATTAGCCACGTGCCTTTCCAACGCATGTTTTAGTTGCCAAAAGCCCTTAATTGGCCTAATTTGAAAATGTTGCATCCTTAAAAGATTGGACTAAAAGGTTTAATCTTGGTTCACTCTAAGAGGTTTGATCCTAAATTAAACATTTGTCTTTTTCTTTTTTTTTTTTCTATTTTACTCTCTCAGGCTATCTTTAGTAGATAGACTAGTGTAATCTATGTTTTCCGAATTAGAGGGTGAACAAAGGATATAGATATGTATTCGATATAATATTAATTTTTTTAAAAAAAATTACTCATATATTTAAAAGATCATAGTTCATATCCCTATTCAAATAGAAGTATAGTATAACATAAAAGGGATCGTTAAGTTTGGAGAATATGAGATTACTAAAAGTAATAGAATTACCCTTATAAGTTTACCAATGCGCATTCCATTAATCTGACATGCATGTGTTTGGTTTACCTCCTTTCATTCGAGATTACAATGTTTGGTTGGCTAGAAATGTGACATTACAAGATGACCAGGTTACTATAATGTCCTTGGCATTATGAACAAGAAATAAATTCTTTCTTCTTAACACAATATGTGTATTCCAACAATATCATTTGCAATTGATTAATATTCAAACAATTAACAAAATATTATTAAAATATCAAAAGTTAGATGATCTACGTCAAGTATAATACTGAAAAACAAATTTAGATGAGTATGCAAATACAAAATGTTGCCAACAAGCATAAAACAAACCAAGGCCTATAGTGTAATGGTGGTCAAAGATAAGTTTCAATGGGAGACATTGGGTCAATGACCATGGTAAACATGAAGTTCCTTTGGCAATGGTTTTTCCCAAGCAAGATTGTATCAAGAGGAGGAGTAGTAGGAGTGGGAGATTGATAGCTCTTGGCTCAATGGGAGAAGGGATAGTCTATGAAAGAGATAGTCTTAGTACACTCAAAGGAAGAAGAAAATTTAGGCCTAGTAGCACGGTTGAAGTCCCATCCGTGTGAGTATGAGTGCCAGCCAAGCTACTTTCAAGCTTTTCAATGTTGGATTTCCATAGATCACTATTAAGCTTAAACTCTCTTGAAGTATCACAAATGTAGAATGTGAATATATACAAACAAAGACTTGGATTTCCATAAATTAAAAGAATAAAATCCCATAAATCATAATAGATTAGAGAGTCGTTTTTGTAATTCAAGTAGCATTATAGTTATGAGCCGTTAACATATACACACTGCCACTAACTAAAGCTACAAAATTAGTATATGAGTATGCAAATACAAAACATTGCCAACATCTTCATTCAAGCTCTAAACATAAAGAGAGGCTGGACATTTACAATACTATTAAAGTCAAAGAAAGGTTGGCAGGGATTACATTCACCAACATGAGCTAGATAGAAAATTAAAAAGTAAATGAGAGCTAATTGTTTCATAATTATACACCAAGCTTCTATTTTTCTTCTTGTTCCTCTCTAGTTCTACAAAACAAGCTAATATTGAAAGGAGCTAGTAATAATGATATAAACTAGATAGATTAAGGCCTCATTGTCTATTTTAGTATCAAAGTAGAGTAAAGTAATCATAAAATTAAATAGTCAAGTCATCAATCAAATCAAATCATATTTTGAACTAGTAATCGAATCTTGTTTCCTTTGTAGAAGTAAAACCTTATAATCAGCAAACAAGATACGTTTCAAGGATATTTTACAATTATTTCCTATATAAAATGCTCTAATAGCCATAAAAGTAATAAAGTAAGCAAGAAAAAAATGAAAAAAATGCTAGGTTTTTATCTGTTTCAAACAAACTAGTTGATTTATCAAAAATAACAAATTGATTTACCATAAATGGTCCAACCCACATTTGGAACTCTTTAAAAATCATAAATAAAACAAAGAATTTATTGTTCCATGACCCATTAGTTTTGTTTAAAACAGTCATTAGAAGCTTATAAAGCATTTTATTTATTTTATTTATTTAGTTTATATAAATGGGACCTTAATGATTAAACTTTAACATAACCTAACCTCAAAGTCATAAATGTTAAAATGCAAGAAGAACCACGGGCCGATGAAAATTAGCAGTAAGGTAGCGAAAGAACAAAAATACTCTAATAGCCATAAATGTTAAAATGCAAGCAAGAAAAAGAAAACATGTTAGATTAAGGAAGGAAAGTGAAGCACCTTGGGTCGACTATCGAGGGAGGAGCAACTAGGTCTATTGTTGAGGGAGGAGATTGACTCATTAGAATTACCCAAAAATTTTGAGAAGTGATTGAGGGATGTTAACGGAGGAAAAACAAAGGGAGCAGTTAAGTAGATTGACTATGAAGAAGAGATAGCAACGCCTCGTTAGGTTTTTGTCTGTTTAGGGTGGTATTAGGTTATAATTACTGACAAAAATAAGGTTAAAATGGTTTGAAGAGTTACAATAGTAAAGAATGTTGCATTACCCCGATAATGTAAAAATACCTAAAGTTGAGGTATTATGGAATTACCTCCAATATGACTGAACAATGTAAATGAAAATAATTTAAGGTTACCTAATTTCAAAAATATTTTGAACCATGGTTATCTTATGATGGAATCTGAGCTTACAGCCAACAATCTCATATTACCCGAACCATACGACCCTAAAGATAATAATTAATTAATCATGTTGCTTATCAACCAGGTTACAATATATTAAAGCAATATTTGCAGAAACCTAATAAAACATGGAGATAATAATTGCAAGGATATTGGCAACTACAACCTTGTTAAAAGGTTATTTTATATAATAATATATTCACTTAATATATTAAAAATAATAAATAGAATTATCAATTATTACTATAACACTCTTATCCCACATCATGAATCTTTGAGGATTTACTATGGTATTTATGTAAAGACTTAAGCCTATACTTGACTTTTTTTGTGGGCAATATCATGAGACCCATTAAACCAAAGCAGACAATACTTTGTAGATTGGATGTCGGTTTCCACTAATGGTATTAGACTAATGCACCAGCTGACAGTAACTAAGTGCTACACTATGAGAGTCACCTCTAGAATCCTAACCCCTAGTTTGATCCTAGTTCTGTCTGTTTTGTATTGGGCTTAACGAGGATGTCAAGTTTTAAACAAATGCAGTTTGTAACACCTCAATGCCATATTGGGAAACTTTAAGGATCTATTACGGTATATATGTAGAGAATTAAATAGTTGCAAGGTGCATTTTATGGACAAAATTGTGAAACCCAATCGGCCAAAATGGACAATACCTCATAGATTGTATGTGAGTCTCCATAATTACACTATAAAATTTAGAGGATTTAAAGACAATTATTAATTGCCTCTAAAAGATGAAAAATAATCCCTAAAACTTTTAAAGACAAAAAATTATCCTTAACAACCATTCTATAAAATTATGTTTTTGAAAAACTTTGGAGACAACATTCATCTCCAATACTATTAAATTAGGGATGAGATCCATCCCAATATTACTAAATTCAAGATAGGGAGGATTTTTTTTAATCGACTTCTTATTTCATCCTGAAAGATCTTTTATTTTATAGCCATCATCATTATAAATACTGTTTAACTAACCTTAATAGTAGTAAATACAAGTTGAAGAGTAATAAAAAAAATGATCTATTTAACTAGACCTATTCAAGAATCTAGCAGGTTGAACCTTGGCCAAGATTTTCATAAATTCGGGTTTGGACAGCTTGCCACATATTACTATTTAACAACAAAAGAATGTTTTTTATTTAAATTTAATTATAAAAATATGTAAAGATTAATATAAAAATAATGTTTTAATAATATGTGAATAATGAAACAGACTTTTGATCCAACCCTAGATTAACTCAACTTGAGAAAAGAATTGAAAATTTCTTAGCCACGACCCGCTATGTTTAACTAGTGTCGATTATCTAATTACCATTTAAATTCTAATAATTTTAATTAATTTATTTAATTAAATTTAAATAAATTTATTAATATTTATTTTTAATTACTCACCACTTTTAGTTTTACTCATTAATGAGATGTTGTGTTACAACATTTATATACTATTAGTGCATTAAATATTGATCTTAATAGATTATTTTAAATTTTTTAAATTAAATTAATTATACTTTCCTTTATAATATATATTACCTCAAACCTAATGACAATTATTAAAATTTTCCTCGAAAGAAATACTTGCAGTCATGCAAACACAGAAGTCAAATGCTACTTAATAATTACAGAAAATGTTTTAAACTTTCTGCAGTCATTCAAGCTCACTAGGAAGAGTAAACCCTTCCTTTTTAACTCAATCTTTAGCTTTAAGACGTGATCCTCAGGCAAAGTTATGGTGACCAATCTTTCTTTTCCTTCATTATCGATGGTGGACTCTTTTGATGATGGTCCAGCTGGAAGGAATAAAACTGCACTTTTATCTCCCACACCTTGGATTGACTAATATGCAAACTTTGGTTTTTGGCCTTTTAACTCCAGTTCATATATATTCTCATCTTCCAAGTTCGCAAATGTTAACTTTATCCCATACATAACATAATCGGTCACCCCATTATCTTTCTCAGTGGCTGCTTCAATATTTTGTCTTTCATCCCCATGCTTATCATCTATCAACGATGCTAACTTGCTCAAACCTACTTCTACGACTGAGAAATCTGCCTAGATTGAACTTACCATTTGACTATTGCTGCTATCACTATTAGTGTTGTCATGGTGGGGATCTTCTCTATAAACTGTCACGATTTTTGGCTCGAATCCTTGCCTAACTTTGGCTATGCATTGCCAAAATAACAGCAAAAGCAGCCTCGAATGGAGAAACTGGTTTGCTGCCATCTTCATCAGCTGATGATACATTTGCTTGTAAGTTTGATAGTTGTACTTTGGTCAAGTAGAATGTCACCCAAAGGTCTCCAACAGGGTTAGCTTGCTTTGCAGAAACTGGTAGTTCCATGGAAAGTAAGGTTGAGTCAACAGGTTTCTGAATCTTGGTGAGTGAGATCGGGAGAGTGATGATTGGCTTATTGACCTTGAGCTCAGCCATGTATTGGCCCCAACTGTTGATGAAATCTGAGGCTGAAAATGCATCTCCAAGAACATGAGCCCAACTCATCCCCAATGAAATACCTCCACATTTGAACTTGGTAACTTGCATAGCAAAGCTCAGAAAATACTAATTAGAGAAGTAAATAATAAAGTAAACTAGGGTTTTTCAACGTTCGAACTGATCCAGATGAGTATAAAACGGTTATTCCACTTCATCATATTGTTTTTTTAATTATATCAAGTAATTAGATTTTCTTATTAAAAAATTAACTATTTATTGCATGAATCATGTACACCTACCAATTGGATAGGCCTGGTCGGGTTTGAGTTGAGTTGGGTTGGATAATTTGAGTAAGGTCATTTTGGGTTTTTAAAGTTTCCTGTCATTTTCAGTTTCAGATCGCTTTGTGTGGAGACCCATACCTAATCTATGAGGTATTGTCCGCTTTGGCTTATTGGACTTTACGGTTTTGTCCCAAAAATACCTCATAAGTATAGGCTTAACCTTTTACATATATATCATGGCAGATCCTTAAAAATTCTTGATATGTGAGAGGAGTGTTACAAAACTCCCCCCATTTTAATGCTAAACATCCTCGTTAAGCCTAATATAGAATAGACAAAACCAGGATTACATGAGGCATTGAGATTCTAGAGGTAGTTCTCATCATTTAGCACTTTGCTCTCTCAAGATTCTAGAGATAAATCCCATGGTGTAGCACTTAGATCCCACCAATTGGTGATTACACTCTGATACCATTTATGGTGTAGAGGTATTATCCACTTTAGTCCATTAGACCTCATAGTTTTGTACCCAAAAAGCTCCTCACAAAAATGGTCTTAGGTCTCCACATATATATCATGTCATATCCTCAGAGATTCTCAATAGGATTCTACACTTTAGGTTCGGGTTATTATGGATTATGGTCATTTCAGGTTTAACTTTCAAGTTAATTGATTTCGAGTCAATTAGGCTTAACATTTAGGTTTATCGGGTTTGGTCATTTTGGGTTCAGGTCATTTTAAGTTAATTGTTTAGTTCAGTTTAGTTTCATGTCATTTCGAGTTAGAACCATTTCAGGTTCATGTTAGTCAATTTCGAGTTGTTGACTTTTTTTGGTCAAATTAGGTTGGGTCAGATTCGAATTCAAATAGATTGATCAAAATTTTCAAATTTGGGTTAGAATTGATAGGTTTATTAATGGTCAATTGCTGAAATAAATATTTATTATTTAATTATCACATATATATATATATATATGTAATGTATTATAAATAATTGATTTTTTAAAAGAATTTATACAAGCTTTTCACAAAACTAGTCCTTATTTATGTTTTAGAATCTCGCCCCCCATTTCATTGGGGATTTTTTTTTATTTGACAAAATTTTTGTTGATTTTTTCATTT